>PVIU01003336.1:0-52789 GCA_004026605.1 Ondatra zibethicus | reverse complement strand
CTCACTTTGAGATTAAATATAATCTGTCTAATCTTTTGCGACTTAAATTTTACCCATTACAATGTGCTGATATTAAACAATGACCAATAAATACAATTTCAGAGAATTAAAAAAAATGAGTGAGTGAAGAAAAAAGAGACAGTCTAATACTGCCATTCATATTTCTTGCTGAATTCAACCAATGACTCTGGCACGAAAGGGAGGTGTAACAGAAAGGAGGTGTAGCATGTGTGCAGGTTCTGCTGGTGTTCTCACTCAGTAGATACCCGAGAGAAGCTGACTTCATGGATGAGACTGATATTTTGAAGAGTAAACACTTTTGTGTGGCTGGAAGGGTGTTATGGTGGGGCTCCCCATCTGAGCATTTGCAGGGCCCAGTATTTTAGGACTGACCTGGAGCAAGTCCACCTAGGCCTTGACCATAGCTTTACTGTTCACCAGCTGGGTAGATGAAGCCCAAATGGTCAATTCCTCACTGTCAAATTCAGAAGAAAGTGTATTTAATCTCAAACATGACTATATTGATTTGATTAAATTAGCTGTGCTAAGCAGGTATCTGTAAAGCAATGGTCATTTAATGAAAGCCTGTAATTATAAATAGGTTAAAATACAGTGATTAATTGCTTTCTAGACCCATTTTTTCAAAACACTTGAAGCTATATTTAGTTAAGCTGTATGTAGTAAAAATCTAAAAATCATGAACATAGCATTGATGAATAACCTGCACAAGAACTGAATAAGATTAGGCTCTTCAAATTCCAACAAGAGTCTATGAAACCCCAGGCCTCTCTGAGAAGCCATTGGCAGCTAATGATTGCTGGATGAGGGGTGTCATTTTCTTGTTGCCCATGTTTTAGTAACTAACTCCCTGTCTGGGTTCATACAAGAATGCCAATGATACCAAGTAGGTTAAAAAAAAAAAGACATAAAGGAAGAAGAGGAGTTGGGGGGAGAAGGGGGTGGAAGCAGAAATATTAGGGGTATGAGAGAGAATAATGGGGTGAATAAGATCACAGCACATTGTTTATATGCATGAAATTGCCAAAAACTGATGTTAAATTTAACCTAATGGAGAAGTATAAACTAACACTAATAAAGTATGTAGAGACATACTATTTTATGGTTCATATTATATATTTATATATACATTCATATACACATACATGTATATGTATATATTCATATAAAATAATTTAATTGAAGTTGCCCTACACAGGGTATAATGCTCATCTAGAAGTCATAGATTGTACAATAAACAGTCCAGTGCCAGGTGTGGGATTCTGTCCCTAAAGTTGTTGGTCAGGGGTATCTTGGAAACTCAAGTTGGTACTAACTAGAAAGCTTCCTCCTTTCTGGCTAGCTCTCATAGTATCAGAAGGTGCTATGCAAGTGTCTAAAAGAAGAGCCATCAGCAGTCTTCCCCAGCTATGAACCCTGTAAACTACAATAACTAACTTTAACCTAAGACATCTGCATGGGTGCAACAGTGGTAATGATGTTATAGCAATAGTAAGTGACTTTTCTGGTTGTGTTTAAGGCCTGTTCCACAAGTGTCACATGTTTGGTACTATAAATCCAACCAAGATCCATGTGTTGGAAACTCATAGACTGAAGGGGTGAGCATATTATTATTATTTGCTAAATTGACATAGTATCACACTGTCCTTTAAATTTTCATCTTCATATCCATAGATTCATACAGCTCTCAGATCTCACCAGAGAAGTCTACGTGCAATGGATGGTGGTCAAATGCAGGAGTCTCTGCAATCACCAGGGCCAGCAGAGGAACAATCAGTAGAAAACAAGAAGGTGGTGTGGTTCAATATGGCTCAGTAGCTGCTGCTGATGAAGTAGGTTCTATAAATTGTCAAACTCATGATTAGGGTCTAGGGAAGGATCCTGTGTGGTCTCAGTCAGAAAATTAGTGCAAAGATCACCAGGCTATTAATACATGTGTTCTCTTCTTTCTGGGCAGGTAATAGGTTATTCATCCCTCTTTGAATAAGTGTATTCTTATCATTCTTGGTTCCCCTAGTGCTTATCTGCGAGCACAAGGACTTCTCTGCCTCTCACAGTCAGAGTGCAGAGGACAAGTATCTGTGGAGTGCTCAACCCCAAATGGGACATCTATACCTCTCTTCTCACCCCACATACACATGCAAGGCTTGTGATGGATAGGAAACAGAAAGATTTTAAAAACCAGAAGTCAGGAAAGACCAGAGAAAACCAGAGTCTTCTGGACATGGCAGGACCACTACATTCATGACTGAACAGCCACTTTAGTTCCCTGCACAAGACCTGTACAGGATCAAACCAGTTGGATATGGAAGGGGAAGACTTACCAGTTCCTACTGAGAAATTAGGAACAGATGATGGTTTCTGGCAGATGGAGAGTCAGGTATCTTTAAGGGTGTGTCCCCTGTTAAGGGTATGGGTCCTGTGCTAGATAGACTGTGCTCCAACCAGTGGTTCCATACTAGTGAGTATAAGGCAGCACAAATTGGTCTTGGTGTGCCTGAAAAAGAAAAACAGCAGGACAGAAAGTTGAGAGTGTTAAGCAAAACTGAAATCTACTTTTTGTTAAGCTGTTAAAATCAGCCTAGTAAGAATTTAAAATTTGCTTTTACTTCTGTCTAAACATGCTGTTACATGCTTTATTGTTTAAATATAATTCTAAGTTTATGTTAAAAACATACTTTGAAGCACAGATATTTTGTGAAAGTGATTATGGTAAAATGTTTTAATTAAGTTTGAATTAATTCTGTATCCACAAAGAAATTTATTATCCAACAAAGAAAACTTCCCTGGGAGAAATGCTGTAGATGTACCAATAAAATTGAGCTTTGAAATAGATAATTTCTAATTCTTGAGTAGAAAAGAAAGTTTCTGTATGTGACGTGAACTTTGGGAGGCAAAGCCTCGGTCACAATGTGTACTAGTTACTTCTCTGCTGGAGTGACAAGACACCACAACCAAGGCAATTTGCAGAAGAAAGCGTTAATTTGGGCTTAATTTTCCTAACGGGTATGAATGTCAGAGAACTATGGCAGCACACACATGGTAGGAGGAGCTGGAAGGTAAGAGGTCATATCTTCAAACACAAGCAGGAAGCAGAGGGAAGAAACTAGAAATGGAGTGAGATTACAATTACTCAAAGTCTACCTCCAGAGATGTACTTCCTGTAGTAAGCACCACCTCCCAAAGCTTCCACAACCTTCCCAAAGAGCATCACCTCCTGGGGACCACATGTTCCAATCCCTGAGCCTATGGGGAGAATTCTCATTCAAGTCACAACAGAAGGTATATGCTTCTTTGTCCAAATTACCATAGTTTTTAGAACTTCTTCCTGCTGATTATTATATTATGCTATTCCTGGGTATATATTATAGGAAACATTGTGTGTGTGTGTGTGTGTGTGTGTGTGTGTGTGTGTGTGTGTGTGTGTTCACATGTGTGTGTGGGTATTCACTTGTAGAGGCCAGGTGTTAGCTTTTGTTTTCTTCCTCAACAACTTTATTTTTTGTTTTTATTTTTTTGGTTCTCTCACTGAACTTACCAGCCAGCCCCAGGGATCAGTCTCTACCTCCCAGCACCAGGGTTATAAGACTGCCCTCCTGTTCCTGGCTTGCTGTTTACCCACAGAACCATCTCTCCAAACAGGGACCTTTTTAAAGTGATTACATATCAAGCAGCAGATGTATGTGCTCTCAGTAATCTGAGTACTATTGATCACACTGTTGTAAGATGCCACCCATCATTTACGCCTTCCTCAGCATAAATGCTAAAGTAACAATTTTGCCAAGCAAACCTCAATTTTAATGACCACAAATCAGCTTACTGATTTTGACCTACAGTATAATTCATTGCACCTCTGTCAAGAAAGTTTTGTTGCTGTTGGTAAGCATACAGACTTAAATAACTAGCAGCCTTCCCTCTTACACTGCCTGTGATAGTTCCACTCAGGAGTTTCTTCTTTCAAATGAATTTTTTCTTTTTTTGAGAGTCCCAGGTCCTTCTTTTTTTTTTTTTTAAGATTTATTTATTATGTATACAACATTCCTTCCATGTATAACTGCATGCCAGAAGAGGGCACCAGATCTCATTACAGATGGCTGTGAGCCACCATGTGGTTGCTGGGAATTGAACTCAGGACCTCTGGAAGAGCAGTCAGTGCTCTTAACCTCTGAGCCATCTCTCCAGCCCTCAAATGAATTTTTCTATGGTGCAGTTTCTTAGGCTGCATTTTCTCCTGTACCTATAGAAATGAGTCTTTGCTGCCAATGAAGCACTGATCTCCCTGAAAGCCTAGAGGGAAGAACCAGCTTCCTTTCCTGCCTGCTCAGCCAACGATGGAGGCCTGAGATTCCTGAGGTTTTGCAAAATGTCCCATTTTGCCCCTGAAAAGCTATTATTTTGCGAAACATTTCCCAATTTAGTTTAAGCAGAACAACAGTCTAGCTATGAGTACAAAGGAGTAGTTTGTGGGTGAAATCATGTAGGGAAAGCTGTCTGAAGCTATTTCTATACGTGTGTGGTGTGTGGAAATTTGCACGTGTTGGCTATTACAGATTAAGACAAGTTGAAGTAAAGACAGATAGTTTAAAGTGTTCTTTAATCAGTAATCTTGGTAGCATCTCTCTCATTCTTGCATTCTGGGATGTAGGGAATCCGTGAATGTCTCAGAAGCTGCACTTTTTATACTTTGGGTCAATTATATACCCTCAGCCTATTCTGACTGAAAAGAAGGTGTGATTTAAATGCACAAAGGTCTGTACTAGAGAATAGGAATTCAAGGGCGAAGTCAGTGGAATTCCTTCCTGGAAAATGAACATATGTCAAGCAAGATACAGACACCCTTTAGTTTCTTAATGAACTAAAAGTATCAATGTCCCAGTGTGTTTTTTAAATCTCATCATAACACCAAAAGACATTGTTAATTGTATATCATCAGATCATTCAAGAAAAGGAAGGAAAACAAAGCTTTACCACATGAGTGGATATGGATCTGACAATATACAGACACTTGAAGAGAAAACGGGGCAGAGACACACAAGAGCCCTGACTCTGGAAAGCGGGAGAACATAATGAATGAGTTAAATGTTTAAACAGATTTATCCTGAAAGCAGGTGACTCATCATAAACCAAAGTAAATGGAAATAGTGTCATCATAATTTTAATTCCATTTTAACTGAAGCAGCCTAAAAAATTTGTAATAGTGTAAATCTTTTCCCAGTCCTTCCTATTTCCATCAGCCATTTGTTGGAGAAAAATGTATAGAAATATGCCACAGGAAACAGAAGCCGGATAAACACAAGAAGTAGTTACTGAGCAGGAAGGATTGCAGGAGATAAGTTGTTTTTGTTTCCAAGGTGTCTTAAGCGAGGCTCAGAAGTAAGGAGCAGAGTAGATTCACACTTGCAGAAGAGCCACTGTTGACATAATGCTGGCATTGAAGACTGGTCACATCACATCATGTTTCTAAAAACAGCGATAAACACAATCTGAAATTGAATATGGTTTGTAAAACATCTGTCTCTGAAAATGTGCAAACTCTGTTGTAGTTAGTTTTTGTTCTTGGAAATTAACATAAGGGAGAAAAATTTCACTTGAAAAGAAGGTAAGAATTTTGAGCCCTACGTGTGGAGCCCAGAGTTTAATAAAATATGATCACACAAGAATAGGATTTAAGTATTGGTGAAGTTTTCAATATAAAACTCTATCACCCAAGCAAGGGAAGCTTGGGGCATTAGATGATTAAAACAAATTTCAGCCACTCAGGGTAGTATTGTGGCCAGAAGACTGGATTAATTCAAATTTAAAATTTACCTAATCCTAAATCCTTTGCTTATTCCCAAGTGCTGTTTAATTAATCTCTTTCTGTTATCTCCATACAATCCCTCAAGCATGAACTAAGGAGACAGCTTGGGATGTTCCCCACTCATCTTTAAGTGGGATCTGGAAATATTTCTCACTACCTTTCTTTTCAGAATCAACTCGATCTTCACATGTCTGATGTGAGCCTTCCTTGAGACGGAGACGTAGTGGCCTCTGTAATATGAGCATAACTGGAGACAGCTACAAAGAGTTCTGTTTATAGCCAAGGGTGCCCAACTGTAACCAGAGAGGCCACCACAGCTTCCGGTGTCTAAATGTCATTTTTGGTTGGGAACCATAGGCCAGGAAGAAGAACCTGGCTTGCAAGCAGGTGACCTTAGGTCTGTATTTGAGCTGTGTGATCTGAGACAACTTAATTAGCCTCTTCAAGGAAGCGTTGGTTTTCTTATTTACAAAATGAAGGCAAAAGTATGTAGCTAGAGTTGTAGTGAACGTTAGATGAGGTAATGGATAAGGTTTTGTAAAATAATGTTTGACATTTGGCTTAAAATGTCTTTATTCATACTGGCTGCAATGATCAGTCCACTTGTCCCACTATAACAGAACATGGTGAACAGGATAATTTGTAAAGAATCTACATTAATTTTCTCTCAGTGCTAGAGGCTGGGGCACCTGAGATGAATGTTTCAGCATGTGGCAGTGAGAACCAGCCATCTCCTGGTGGTATTGTGTCTCCCTGTCCTCTGATGAATGTGGTGCCCTCACATAGCAGAAGCTAGGAAGGCAAAAGGAGCCTCGCTATTTCTCTAGCTCTTTATTTGGGGGAATCTGAAAGAGAGAGAGAGAGAGAGAGAGAGAGAGAGAGAGAGAGAGAGAGAAAGAAAGAATATATTACTCTGAACATTTCATTCCCTGGTCCTAGGACATACTAGAAATGGTGAGTTAGACAAAGATAATAGACTATGCAAAATTGTTCTTATTTTTTTTCACTTATCTCTCCCAGAGTGTTAATATGAGTCATTAAGAGAGCAAATATTATCTGGAAGGGATCCAGGTGTGGATCCACATAACTGGGGTGACTTTACACTGTTAAAGCTAAGGTTGATGCTGGTTGTAGTATCATATGGTGGGGTCATTTTAAGGTTCAAATAAGGACTAGAACTTGAGTAAGCTGTATCTCCCAGTGAAGCAAGGTTCTCATTTTTTTTTTGAAATACATCATTGGGCCTATGCATTCTCCACTATAGAGTCATGCTTTGTTCCCTGGGATTATTCGAGAAGATAAAACTTGCTTGCACCCTGTGAGTGGCATGGTGAAATATTTATGCTGTCACTGTGTCTGCTTATGAAAGTGTCTTTTGCTCCTCTGGCAGGTGGGCAGGCTGTTCATGAATAACTGTGTAGGTGGCAGACCATGGCTCTTTTCTAGCAAGGTCATGATGCAGGCAGAGCCACATGGTCCTGATGCTATTTTCTGGTTGTGCTTTGAATAGATTTCGTTCTGTGGAACATTTCTCAGCCAGGCTTGAGTTTTGTGGTGATCTGCTCCCACTACTCAAACTCTTGCCTCTAGCTATCTTTTAAAGATTCGACAATTTTTTGCCTCTGGGCTCTTTGTGCTTGTTTGTGACTTTCAGAAAGTTTTCCTACAGATAATGTGTTTTCTCTGAAAATCAATGCCAATGGGTTATTAGATAATGGCAGGGAATGCAAGAGCCCTTGTTCAGGTTCAAGCTGCATCAAGTGGGCTACATGAAGCCAATTACTGTTATCCTTAGGAACACTTTTCAGCTAGTGCTGTGTAGCAGCAACCCTTTGGAATCAAAATTAGATTTCTTCTTCATTTTTAAAAATAATTAAGAGATGGGACTTGGGAATTAAGAGATGAAACCTTCAGTAAAGAGCACTTGCTGCTCATTCAGAGGACTGGAGTTCAGTTACCAGCACCCCTGATGGATGGCTCACAACCACCTGTAACTTCTTCTGACCTCCTTGGCCATCCACACACCTGTGTACACACATGTACACTCACTCATAAATAATAAATCTTTTTTTAATCAAGGAGGGACTAGAGGGATAGCTCAGTTGGTGAAGGACGTGCTGCCCAAGCATCAGTCTTGAGTTTGATTTCCAATACACATGTAAAGAGTCAGGCTTGGTGGTACACATCTGTCACGCTAGCAGGTGGTAGGATGATTTGCCAAGCTTAATAGTCAGCATTTTCCCCAACTGCTGAATTCTGGGTTTAGGAAGAGACCCTGTCTTGGAAAATAAAGAGAAGAACAATAGAGGGAGACACCCACCACTAGCCTTTGCCCTCCACATGTGTATACATGTGCAATATGCTCAAAGAAACACAGAAATAAAATCAAGGTAATTTTAAAAGTCAAGGAAAAAAGTACATATTAATATTATAGATTCCTTAAAATCGCAGGTAGTTTTGTTTTTACTCCAGGTGTGTCCTTCATGTGCCTTCCTCTCTTTCTTTCTGCTGACCTTCCTTTGGAGATTTGCTGTCACTTCTGAATTTTCTATCGTCTGTACTGGCTTTCATTCTTACCTTCTCGTCTTTTACAAGATATTTTTAAAATGTCACTAGCAAATTGTTACTTTGTTACTTAACTTGCTTTCTTTAGTTATTTCCAACTTTAGATTGACTCTCATATGTTATTTCTGTTTTTCTAATTGCCTTTTCTTAGGTCATTTATTTTAGCCAACATTTCATTTAGTTTCTTATAATTACATTTGCATGAATTTGCTGGTAATTTAATATTAAACTTACAACCACCTGGAATTTTCCCTTATGATTTGCACAACTAAAGATATGTAATTTCATATGTATATATGTATGTATATGCATATGTTATACACTCATGTGTATATAGATATACATGTGTGCATGCATGCACATGTACATGGAAGTCAGAAGTCAACTCTAGGATACTATTTCTGAAGACTGCTGTACATCTTGGTTTTTGAAATAAGATCTTTCATTGCTCTAGAGCTCACTGATTTGGTCAGGCACCAAGGACCATTTGTCTTCATAAGTGTGCAGCACCCTGCTCTTTTATGTTCTTAATGTAGGTTCTGATGATTGAACTCAGATCCTCTTGCTTTCACAGCAAATTGTGCTGTTTTTTCAACTGAATATGCAAAGGTCTACTGGTGGTATATCTAGAAGGAAGTTCTCAGGAGAGAGGGAGTGTCATTTGCTAAGGGTGTTTGAGGCTGGGTTAATGGACAGAACCAGGTCATGTGCATGTATATATTTCTGTGAAGAATAATTCTTTACTGTACAGAGGTCACACAGCTGTACCTTTAAATAGTAATTTCCTTCCTTTAAAAATGTCACTTTTCTTGTATGTAACCATAAAGTCCTTTCAGTGATGCTGTTCTTGTATTGCTGGGCTATTTCCAGCATGGTTGTAGAAAGAACAGAGCTCTCATCCACTTCCTGTGACCGTACCACAGGAACTATACCTCCTGGATTCAGTGACCAGGTAAGCGAGGTCACGAGTCTGAGCCTAGTTGTGAAGTATGATCCGTGTGAATTCACACCAAGTCTAAGCTTGTCCTTCTGGCATTGTCAGACTGCCTTTCTAGGTTTAGAGAAGAGAACCAACCAATGAACTGGATCTGCAAGCCATGCTCCGAACACGGAGCTACAGGGAGGAAGGGTCTTTGTTCATCCTCCTGAGCAGAAAGTTACCCAACAGGAATGTTCTTACCACCTGTTCTTACACCCTGTGATTATGATGCTAGGATTATACAGGCTGCTGAGTTACACCAACTAATGTTCCTCTCAGTACAGCACCTTCCACAGGGGCATTAGAGCCAAAAACAGAATGCCCTGCTAAACATGAATCCAAAATACAACCAGCCAGGAACAATTGTCTTCTGTTCAATATGAAAGCATCTCATGTGGTACTGGAATACAGTTAAGCCCCCAAAAGAGAGGTTACCTAAAATACAAATTATAGCATTTTTGTATTTGTGAAATCTGAAAACGTTTAAGAATAGAAGGAAATTAGACTCTGGAGAACAAAGACTGCTTTTGTTACTTCCTCCCCAGCAGGCTTAGACCCATGAAAAATACTCAATTCTTTCCTATGTGGATGTCAGACTGAGCATGGGAGGAGAAAGCCACTGTGGGGCACCTTTTCAGAGTAGTCTTACTGCTTTTCAGTAATATTTGTCAGTACTGAAGTTCCTTAGACTATGTGTCCAATAGCCTTGTTAATATTCCACAGTTTACCTTTTGGCTTTACTGCCTTTGACGGCTAGTTTGATGGGATCTCTCTTGTCATATTATTTTGTTCATCATTATCTACTATAGACATGTATGTATAAATAAATTATGTCACAGATTTGTGAAGAGCTGTGTTCAGCTCTGAAGGTGACCAGTCTGCACTCACTAAATAACAGTATTCTCCCACTACAACTGCCAAGTATGTCTGCAGTCATTGCCAAATATTTCCCAATGGTTAACATTACCCCCGAGAACCACTGCTTTGAAATCTACTTTGTATTCTATGGGTCACATGAATCAGATCATTATAAATTTGGTGCTTTAAAAAAAGATAGGAATGAAAATAAAGCAGTACCCTGTCGTAGCACATATACTGTGCAATAGGAAATTAGTCCACAAGGCACAGGTCAGGAGAATTTCATGGTCTGTTCAAGTCCATCCTTGTATGCATGCATTCATTGGTCTTCATGACCAAGATATTCCCTGCTGTGATGATCTATGTACATTTCATTTCATCTACAGTATTCAAACATTTTGAAAACAACTTGGAGTGGAAGCAGAATATACACAAACCCTTTACTCTAGATAGAAAAAGGAAATGAGGGCGAGTCTTCACTTCTCTCTCTAATCCCGTGTGCATGACTACGTGCTGTTGAATGTGTCTGTCAAGATTTTCTCCAATTCTGCTGACTTCACATAGAATTCTTTAGAAGTGATGACAACACAGTTTTCACAAATGTGTTTTCTTTCTTTTTTATCTTTTCAAAATTACTGTTTTCAGATGGGATTTTAGGAAAGCTGGCATTGAGTTTACTCTATAATCCCAGCAGGGCAGCCCTAGAATTTGTGATTCTCCTGCTTCGATTTTCTAAGTAGTTGTTATCAGGCCTAACTTTAAATGTTCACAAGAGTTCATGAGATTAGAGTCTGGTGAGAAACAAATGGTGGTGCTTCATCATAGCTTATTTCTGCCCAAAACAGATTAAAGAACCTCCTGGCTGGGGCTCATGCAAACATTGTAGCAAAGAATCTTATGCAAATTAAATAAGATTGAAAAAAATCTCAAATGGCTGAAAGACACTTAAGGAAACAACATCCTAAGCCTTTAGAGAAATGCAAATCAAAACAACTCTGAGATTGCACCTTACACCTGTCAGAGCAGAATGGCCAAGATCAAAAACACTGATGACAGTTTAATGCTGGAGAGGATATGGGGTAAATGGAACACTCCTCCATTGTTGCTGGGAGTGTAAACTTGTACAGCCACTTTGGAAATCAGTATGATGATTTCTCAGAAAATTAGGAAACAGTTTACTTGAAGACCCAGCAATATCACTTTTGGGTATGTACCCAAAGGATGCTCAATCATACCACAAGGACATGTGCTCAACTATGTTCATAACAGCATTATTTGTAATAGCCAGAACCTGGAACCAACCTAGATGCCCCTCAACTGAAGAATGGATAAAGAAAATGTGGTACATTTACACAATGGAGCACTACACAGTGGTAAAAAAGTAATGATATCTTGAAATTTTTAGGCAAATGGATGAATCTAGAAAAAAACAAATTGAGTGAGGTAACCCAGATCCAGAAAGACAAATATAATATGTACTCACTCATAAGTGACTTTTAGACATAAAGCAAATAAAAACCAGCATACAGTCCACAACCTCAGAGAACCTAGCCAACAAAGAGGACCCTAAGAAAGGCATACATGGATTTATATGGAAGGAGAAAAAGACAAAATCTCCTGAGTAAACTGAAAGTGTGGGGGTCACAGGAAAGGGTAGAAGGGGAGAAGGGAGTAAGGGAAGGGAGCAGAGAAAAAAATGTATAGCTCAATGAAAACAATTAAAAAAAGAGAAGGAAGGAAAAAGAGAGAAAAGAAAGAAGAGAAAAGAAAAGAACGTAAAGCAAGAATAAATAAAACGGGACCAGGGATGAAATGAAGCTCAGTGGTAAAGCAAGTGTTAGGGTGTACATGGCCCAGGTTCCATTAAAAAGAAAAAAGAAAGTACAAACTTTTATATTTAAAACACCTGGGACACATCTGGAAACACCTATGAATAAGTACATCCTTGTACACAATGAGCATGGAGACAATTGCAGTCTGCTGTGTAGATGAGCTCTAGTTATTATTCCAACACACTACAACATCTTCAGCAAAGCACATGCAGGTGGTCCACTACAGAGTTTGACAATCACTGAATACTGTTCTGAGAGAGAAGATTTACATTACAAAAATAGAACACTATGTTTTCATGGGTGACTTGTTTTATTCTTTTCAGGGCTTTGGAATTTCATACAGAGACTGGGAACCCAGTGTTAAATAATGTTCACTTATGATGCTTTTATACAAGATATAATATGTAACCTGGTTAGTCTTTTTATGTAATGTATAATCAGGATCTGATTTTCAAAAGCAAGAAATTTTACATAATTACTTTCCTTGGGGTAATGAGCTGAACAGAGAATTCTCAACAGAAGAAGTTCAAATGGCCAAAAGATACTTAAGGTCATGTTCAACTTCCTTAGCGATCAGGGAAATGCAAATCAAAACAACTTTGAGGTACCATCTTACACCTGTCAGAATGGCTAAAATCAAAAACACCAATAATAGCCTATGCTGGAGAGGATGTGGAGTAAGGGGAACACTCATCCATTGCTGGTTGAGTAAGGGGAATGCAAACTTGTGCAACCACTTTGGAAATCAGTGTGGCAGTTTCTCAGCAAATTGGGAATCAACCTACCTCAGGATCCAGCAATACCACTCTTGGGAATATACCCAAGAGATGCCCAATCATACTACAAAAGCATTTGCACAACTATGTTCATAGCAGCATTATTTGTCATAGTCAGAACCTGGAAACAACCTAGGTGCCCCTCAATGGAAGAATGGATAAAGAAAGTGTGGAATATATACACATTAGAATACTACTCAGTGGTAAAAAGCAATGACATCTTGAATTTTGCATGCAAATGGATGGAAATAGAAAACACTATCTTTAGTGACATAACCCAAACCCAAAAAGATGATTATGGTATGTACTCACTCATTAGTGGACCCTAGCCATAAACAAAGGACATTAAGCTTATAGCTCACAAGCCTAGAGAAGCCAAATAGCAAGGTAAACCCAAAGAAAAATATATATAGATCCTCCTGGAAATTGGAAGCAAACAAGATCGCTGGGAAAATGTTGGAAGCACGGGAGTCGGGATAGGGGTGGAGGTAGGGGTAGGGGGTGTGGGTGGATGAAAGGGAAAGGGGAAGGGGGAAGGGAGAAGGGAAGGACTGGGGAGAGCTTGGGGGAATGGGAGGGTAGAGATGGAGGAAGGGTGGATATTGGAGAAGGGAATAAGATATCCACATTAAGGGAGTCATTTTAGAATTGGCAAGAGACTTGGCTCTAGAGGGGATCCCAGGTGTCCACGGGGATGTTCCCAGCTAGGTACTTGGGCAGCAGAGGAGAGGGTGCCTGAACTAGCCTTGTCCCATAATCACATTGAAGAATATCTTGATCATCACCATAGAAATTTCGTCTGATCGATGGAGATCGAGACAGAGACCCACATTCACATCGGAGCAATGGACTGAGCTCCCAAGGTCCAGCCGAAGAGCAGAAGGTGGGAGAAGATGAGCAAGGAAGTCAGGACTGCAAGGGGCTGGTCCACCAACTGAGACAGTGTGCCTGTTCTAATGGGAGCTCACCAAATCCAGCTGGACCAGGACTGAATGAGCATATGATCAAACCGGAATCTCTGAATGTGGCTGCCAATGGGGGCTGACAGAGAAGCCAATGATAATGGCACTGGGACCTATCTCTTCTGCATGTATTGGCTTTTTGGGAACCTAGTCTATATGGATGCACACCTTCCTAGGCCGGGATGGAGAGGGGAGGGCCTTGGGCTTCCCACAGGGCAAGGTACCCTGCCCCCTCTTAAGGAAGCAGAGGGAGGGAGAAGGGGTAGTCAGGGAGAGAGAGGGGGCTGGGAGAAGGCATGGAAGTGTAAATTTTTGAATGAAAAATAAAAGAATATGGAAAAAGCAAAACAAACAAACAAACAAAACCAATTTGTACTTCCCTCTAGTTCCCCATCAGAATCTAATTTATTATGTTTCTTAATTCAATGTATTTTCTATAACCATATCACAGCCTGTAAAAATATGCATCAATTTAATTTTTACTTAATGAGCACATGACCAGTCAGAAAAAAAAACCAAAAATCCAAAAATCTTGGATTACTGTAGATGATTATTGATTGACAATCACTCAAAAGGGGAGGAAGGAGTCACTGGGAGTACATCTCTCTAAGTCTCAGCACAATTGCTTGTGTGGTTAGCTTTGTCCAGACTGCATATTTTGTACAACCCTTACTTTGCAACCATGTGGACAGATTTCAGTAAATGTAGACATTTCTGATGACAGTGTTTGTCACCAGATCCTGGAGTCTAACACTTGGTGAGTCCCGTGTGTTCTGGTGGAAGCTTCACCCCAGCCCCTGGCATCCATATACCCAAGGAGTTTGGAATGTTCTGGTGGAAGTTCTACCCCAAGCCCTCCTCCATCTCTCTCCAAAACCTGCCACATCTCAGAAAATCCACCAAATGATGACCCCTCCCCCAGAGATGCTCAACCATTCCCACTAGGAAACAGTCATGGGGTTTCTCAGTCTCTCTTTTCTGTCTTCTCTCTGGGGGACTGGAAAATAACCTGGGAGCATTTTACCCAATAAACCTGTTTTTCTTTTTCTACTTCTGTTTGATTTGGTCTTATTTGAATTGCTGCATCAGTGGAAACAATTATAGGGGTGCAGAAACTTTTTACTGTCTTGGGGCTCAGGAGCTCCAGGGTACAAGGCTCCAGCTCAGCATCAAGACTCACCATGAGTTTCTAACAATGTAGACATCTTCCTCAAGGGTCCACCCTTCCTTACCCCACAGGCAAGCCATGTGTTTCTTGAACATTGTCTTCTCTTAGAGGAAAAAACATCGGGCAAGTCCAGGGAAAGCATTGCTGTCAGCTGACTCGGGCAGAACTGTAAATATCACCCCATAATTTCAAACAAGCAAGATGAAATTACAGCTACTTTCCATCTCCTCTTCCCCTGGAGATCCATTCCCAGCAATGTTGTGAAGTCAGTTTTCAGCAGCTCCCAGAATTCCTCTTCTGACCTATGTGCTGGAGTCGTAAACACAGCAACTCCTTCTGGTTTGTTTTACACTTCTTCAAGTGAGTCTGTGATTTGGAGCAGAACTCCTCACTTGACACATCTCCAGTGAGCTCAGATCGTGCTGTGGTTGATCCTAGATCTGGGATGAATAATTGATGCTGTCCTGTTCTTTGATGAATTAGAACTTGGGATGTAATTAGTGCTCTTCATTCCAGCTTCTGTGGTTAATTCCGGTCTGCTTCACAACTGAGACTATACTAAATGATAGCTGGTTCTACAAAGAAGGCTTTGGCTTCTACCATGCCACATTTTGTTATATCTGGGATGCCAGCTAGGTGATTCCAAGTTTTAAGAATTGTTCTCTCCTCTAGGTCATAATGGTTGGATTTGGTGGAGATGAGAATTTCTTTGACTATGTTGGCTCACTGGAGGTCAGGGAGTGCTGTCAAAGGTGTAACTAAGGGCATCTTTCCAGATCACTGCACTGTTTGTTAAAGAAGCAGCTCTCATTCCTAAAACAGGGATGCAAGTAGCAGTGTTGAGGTTCAAGGAGTTTAACTTTCTGGTAGTTCAAAGAGTGAGTCACCATCTCAGCTTAGCCATTTCTCAATAGCAAAGGCTTTTCTCCATGTTAGGGAATGTCTAAAGCACAGGATCCCCGCCTGGGAAGGGGTGATCTACTACATAGCAAATCTTTCTGTAACGACTGGAGACCCATCTTCTGGAAATGTGTTTCCACTCCTAAAGCCACATGGCTTCTAGCTAAATTGACAGAAGATTCTGAGAATTGGCAACTAGCAGGCACCCATTCAGATACACAGGATGGAGCATGCTAAAATGGGGAGTCTCCAGGGACACCGAGGGACTTGAAATTTAGTGTGAGAGGCAGTCATAAAATACAGAAATATTGCACAGTACACAAGTTTGTTACAATGTGACTCAACCTGGGTGGAAAATACATATATTTAATTAAGTACCAAATGAAAGAATTTGGCAGCCATTGCTTTGACTACATTATCTTGGTGAACAAGAGACATTAAAATAGGCTGAAGTCCTCACATATGCACCCTTTGTCCATTTATTAATTGCCCATAGCTACAGCAGACAGCAGACAGGCATTAACTCTGTAACAGACGCTACTTTTAGTATCATAACACTATGATTTTAGGCCCTCCCAGGCCCCAAGCCCAGGTTGGCAACCCTGTCTGGCTGTTTGGATTGTGAAAAGTTCTGTTTAGAACACAACCCACACTGTCAGATGTTCCTGTCTTGACTCTGATGAGTGACTTAACTGCAAGACGTGCTGATTAAAACCTTTTTCATCCAGGTTTTTCTTTCCAGAACTGAAGTCCATATAGATAGTGGAGGTTTTAAATAATGATGCAGACATGCACCATGTCTTTAAGTATCTTAAAAGAAGTTATCAAACACTGGTTGAGAGTAAATAACTGTTTTTCACTTATAGAAGCTTTTTAAAAGCTATTTAAAACACAAGTATTTAAAGTTATTTCCATGTGACATCAAAATGTTGGATGAGACCAGGTGTGGTGACTCATGTCTGTGGTTACTAGAGAGGTGGAGGCAGGTGAATTTCTGCTTCACTTTTGAGGCCATAAGGGCAACCCCACAGCTGTGGAGTGAGCCCTTTCTCTAAAGAGTAAGCATGTGTGTGTGTGAAGCTTCAAACAGTAATATGGCCATTCTTTGTCTAGTTTTTATTCAAATGCCAAGTAACTGTAATATTTCTAAATATAAACATATACACATGTAAATTTGTTGTTCTATAACAAAATAGTAAATAATAAAATGAAATTTAAAATATACCATGGTAATTTGTAATTCCAGTAAGAAAACTAGAATTCATTGTCTTTCATAGTGTATCTGTAGTTCTTAAATGGAAAAGTACAAAAGCCCAGAGAGGTTTATATTGTCTTAAGCACTTGGCCACTTTATCAGAATGTTATATTTTACCTTTAGAAAGTCATTGCTACCGTAAAGATAACAGAAAATGTTGACAGAATCTGTGGTTCTTCAGGACAGATTCCTGGAACTCCTTCCCTACTCTGTGCATGTGAGTGTGTGTGAGTGTGTGTGTGTGTGTGTGTGTTGGCAAGTGTGGGAGATGTGTGTATCAGTGTGTGTGTGAGTATGGGGGCGTGTGTGTGCCAGTGTGTATGTGGGGCATGTGTGTGCCAGCTTATGTGGGGGTGGGCTTGTGTGTGTGTGTCGGCATGTGTAAGTGTGGGCATGTGTGTGTTGGCATGTGGGGGGCGTGTGTATGTGTGTGTGTGTGTGTGTGTGTGTGTGTGTTTCTGATTTTCAGTTTTTCAAGGGAAAGAAGAAAAGGTGGGGCACATACTCTGGGCTCTGTAATCCTCCTGAGGTCCATCTCCTTCTCCAGGGCTCAGAGAAGAGAGGTAGCTTTCTCCTTCTACAAACACAGCTGCTTGTAGCCAGAGAAGGTGGCAATCATGAGCAGTGTGTATCAGACACTCCTACCCTGTGCATGGTAGATATCCAGACTGACTAAGCCGGTCTCTTAAGCATAACAAGAGATGATCATACATGTAGCTGGCACCCAGTCAAAGTAAGTTCCATGACCCATCCTGCTTGCAGTGTAGTGGACAGGTGCCTTATTTTACACATAAAACTGAAAGCATCTTCCCATAGCTCCTGTTTTATATTTTCAGTCTTCACATCCTCTTTGTTTTTCCTGATTTCTCCTTTCTATCTTGCTTTTCCCTGGTAGTGTCAGAATGAAAAGAAAGGCCATTAGTGACTCCTTCTGGGTCCCCTTTTGCCTGTGAAAGAGACATTTTTTACTTTTCTTTCGTGTATGTGTGCATACATTGGTAGATTTGCATGTGCACATATGTGTGTGCATGTATGTGAGAGCAGAGGTCAACCTCAGATGTCATTCCTCAAGAAAAGTAAATGAAAATGAGTGGAACAGAAGAGGATAGAAAGGGTTTCCTGCCTTAGGCATCTTTTGGCTTGTTAATTCAAATTCTGTTCATTGAGGAAGCAAGGAAAATATAGTTTATTCATGCTGGCCTCATAGGTGGCCTCTTAGAATACAGAGGTGCCAACCAGGTCTGTTTTCTGTTCTTTCTTAGATTAAAAAGTAGCAAGTGGGACTCAGACAGCAGAGGGTGGTAGTCTCATGATTCTCGATATTTCCCACATTCTTACAGTGATTTCTAGTGACTGTGTTGGGGAACACCCAGAGTTCTTAATAGTGCTAGTGCTGAGTACATGGTGGTGCTTTTAAATTCCTGATTAGTTGCTGTATAAAAACTACAGTGGCTCCTTTTGGTACCATGAAAGGAAGGGAAGAGCTTTTCAGGTCAGGTTTTAGCTCAGGTTCTCAGGATCCTGTGTTTGGAGTGCACAGTGTTTTCAGAAATAAGGACTTACCTTCCACCTTGGGGTGAGCAGGGGCAACCAAGGGCAGTATCAATAGCTTGTAATGTTTTCAAAGTCTCTTGGATAAACCTGGACATCTCAAAAGCAGGTTTCTCATGCCTGATGTTAGGGGTTTTGCTAGACAGTCTTTGGCTCCTAGAGAGAACATTGTAGCCCAGATGAGAAATTTTTATTTAAACTATATATGTATATTTATATACCAACTTAACATATATAAAGGATGTTTTAGGTAGATAGTTAATAGTATGATTCCTTATGACTTTTTCTGATATCTTTACTCTTATTTTACCCTCTTCCAGCCTTCTATATCTATCTCCTTTCCTCTCCCTAATTGGAGCCTTCCTTGCCCCACCCCATATTTTCCCTTTTGTTATTCTCCTTTCTATTGTTCTATTCCCCCAGCAATGGTCCCTTTTTACTTTCCTGATTTCTGCCTTTACTCCAGAGGTAGGAGCTTCAGGTGAGAAATAGCGTGTCACATGATGTTTGTCTTTCTAGATCTGAGTTATCTCACTCAATATGATCTTTTCTCCTTCAATTTATCTATGAAGTTTCATTTTTCTTTCCAACTGAATAGAATTCCATGGTGTGCATGTGCCATGTTTTTACTAACTATTCATCAGTTGAAGAACATTTAGGTTGTTTCCATTTCCTAGCTATCATGAATAGAGCAGAAATGATTGGAGCTGAAAAAGTTATCTGTAAAGTAGGGTGTCCTTCTTGGGTAAGCTAACATAACTTCCTAAACATGAGCTGAACAAGGACAACAACAATGGACACACTAACATGGAAGTGGGAAAGCTCATGAGGCTTCAACCCTATACAAAGAACTATAGGAAACTAAGGAATGCTGAGAGGAGGAGAAACAGTTTTCTAATGGAAGAGCACATCAATTGTCTGATATCAAATGGCCAGCTATGAAAACATAAATACATGTAACATTATGCAGACTGAGCAAGTTGTACTTATGCGTTTGTGTGTATGTGTGTCTGTGTGACAGCAATTAATGAAAAAAGAAGTCTTGAATTTTAAAACAAGTTCAGGGAGGTATATATGGGAGTGTTTGGTGGGAAGAAAGGGGAATTAAAACATTAAACAAAGAAAAAGCCCAGTGGCAATATACACATTCAGTCTTAATGACATACTCTCAAGCACCTTGCACAGGCTTTGATTCATTCATTCATTTACTCACTCATTCACTTATTTCTTCATTCATCCTGCCTGTGGCAAGCAACATGTACACAAAGACAAGAAAACCTCTTCTAAAACACATCATTTTGACCAACAGTATTACTGAATTTTTCCTGCATAGATGACAGTCCAGCAAATTAGTATTAGAAATTTAAAATGGCTTAGCAACAGCAATATAATCAAGGTCCAGCAGCCAAAATAAGTTCTAGAGTATAAAGCACGTTTAAAATAGGGGAGGTGGGGGTTTAGGTAATGACTTTGTCTGTAAAATGCATATTTTGCAAGTGTGAGGATCTGAGTTTGATTTCCAGAACCCAAGTACAAAACAAGCATACAAACAAACAATGACAACAGAAAAGGGACATGGTGATGCACATATATTATCCTAATGCTGGGGTAGCAGAGACAGGGAAGTCTTGTATCTAGTAAGGCTAGCCTAAGGAGTGAGCTTCAGAGAAGTCAGAGAGCCTTTCTCAAAAACAGGGTGAGCAACACCTGAAGAACAATAGCCAAAATTATCCCATGACCTGCACACATTCTCAGACACACACACATGTGAATATCCCTTCCCCCTGCACACACTCAAATTATGACATTTCATATGTTTCTATAACCTTTTTCTCTGTTCGAACTACCCAGTTTCAGCAAATGGGTGTTTAGGTCAGTGTGGTAATGTATAACACTTTTCTTTTTGAAGGTACTCATTTTAATTTAATAAAAATCTTTGTATTTGTAACACATTTGCCCTTTCCCCTTTCTTCTGATCCTGTTTGGTGAATTTCTTTAAAGTTCACAAAATGCTTCCTGGTTACCCTTGGCCTTCGAGTGTCCGTCCCTGCTGCACAGCACTCACTTTCCCAGTTGGAGGCGCTCTGCTGTGCATCCTCACATCGCCATCCTCCTTCCCTGTCCCAGGCCCTCACGCTCTTGACTGAAACTATTGCATAACTCCTGTCTTTGCAGAGAGAAAGTTCGACAGAAACAAGAACGCTCACTGCCTGTCCTTCCACTCCACAGAATCTCACGCAGGGAAGGACTCAGAAAACCAGTAGAGAAATGCTTTCCAATTCTGGAATTTGTAAATGCTAAGAACTCAGCATGACTCACAAACACCTGACATCTCTAAGAAGAGTCAGCTTCTTACTATATAGAAGATAAAAGGAAATGGAAAAACAGACTTTTTTTTTAAAAAAAACTGAGATCCAAATTCAAACTGAAAGGTCGAGGTGGGGGGGATGCCTTTCTTCCTCAAGTCACCCTCCAAGGAGAAGTGGGCTGGAAAGGAAATGCCTGGCTTGTATATTACTATCAGAATGGCTTCTTCTAGATTCTAGGGTGCAGGGGATTCCCAATATGTATTCCTAACCCTAAACTCCTAACATTGGCAATTCTCACTTTGCATGCAGCTGGTTGTGTAGTCCTGGACTGAGAAGACCCCAAAGGACCTCTGCAGGGTGACAGGTCATTGTGTAAATAAGAGAAAGCTTTGCTCCTAGGAGCTGAGACAATAGAGTTTGAAAGTAGTGGACACAAAGGAACTTCTGTTGAGGACAACTCTGAAATTTTGCACAAAATTCCCAAAGTGTTTTCTTTCTAGCATTCTATTATTTGGGTGGAAAGGCTTCCCCACCTCTTTCACAATAACAGAATGGTCATTCATATTGTCAGCTCCAACTACTTAAAGCCTGCAGCACTCTGATCTTTGTATAACTCCTCAAATCATACCAGTTATCCTAAATGATTCAGATAGTGTCTTAACAAGCAGAACACACATTCTACATGACATTTCTTGACAATTCATACATTCCCAATTTGATTTTTGGAAAGCCAGGATATTCCCACAATACACTTCATTTTTATTCTAAATGCCCAAATTTAGGAGACTTGCAGCCTAGGAGCCACACTGTAGCAATCCAGCACCAGAAATCAGTGTGGCTTCCTGACCCTAATGACTGTTTCTTTGCATTAATTAATTCATTGTATCTGAAGTTACTAGATAACAATTGTTAGGAATAAATGTTGACATTATTGTAAATAACCACTTAACCCATTTAACTTCTTTTAGTCTCCTGTTGTTCATGAAACTTTGGTTTAGTAGCAAGTACACGAGAATAAGATTAGGAACATTTTCCCATGCTCATGGTCTAAACAGTCCCTTATATTTTAGAATTTCTTGGTTCCCCCAAAACATTTGTGTAAATGTATTCATGTGTGTGGGTTTGTGGGATGTGTTTGTGTGTGCACATGTATGTGGAAACCAGATATCAACCTCGAGTATCATTCTTCAGGTGCTATCCACCTTTGCTTTAGTGAAAGTTTTTCTCATTGGCCTGAGAGTTGCCGATTAGGCTAGTCAGGGATTCATCTGCCTCTGCCTGTCCCTCTAGTGTTGAGATTACAAGCACAGGCCACCATGCCCAGTGATACGTGGGTTCTGGGCATCGAGCTCAGAACCTGATGCCTATGTAGCCAGCATTTTTTCAACTGATCCATCTCTCCAGCCTGACATATGTTAATTTGATTTAGCTGACATCCCTAGATGCATATATTTGTGTCTATTCATTACAAGTGCCTGTCAACACCACAAGTTAGCTCATGATTTCCAAGCATCTGTTTGATGTCTTGGTCTCTATTGTGTTAATGCTGCAGCAATAAGGTTTCTAAGCTTATGGTATGCACTTAAGCACAGCCATCTTAACATGCCAAATGTGCCAAGAAAGAACAAGGACCACAGGACATTCAGAACACACCACAGAGGCCTGAACCCCAAACCCAGTAAGTTCCTGGAGCCAGATAAGAAGGGTTATGAAAAAGGAAAGTATGACAGAGGCCTGGAGTGAGGGAGAACTGGCGTGTCCCCAGGAAAGGGGAGTTGAGTGGGAGAGCTGCAATGAGATAGAGTAAGGGGAGGAATAGCAGGGAAGATCGTGAGAGCTGTGCCCGAGATTTGAAGTCACACTAAGGAGGTTGCATTAATGACTATGAAATTTCTATTTGATTACTCTCAAGAAATTCTGGAATCTGTGTTCTCATTGCCCATTTAAAAATTATGTCCCTTATTGCAAAGCACTGTAGATTCCTCCTTGAGGCTCACTGCTGACTCCCCCTGCTGTTTAGAGCCCAGGCTCTGAGCAGACACGACAACCACACTCTTTTGAACAGCTCAGTATCAGAACCAGGATCACAGCTCTTTCTGATTGCTGCTTCCCAGAAAGACGCTCGGGAGCAGCAGGCAGCAGGGACAGTGATGCTGGCTCTAGGCACCTTCAAAGGCCTGCACCAGACCCTGTGAAGCTGGCCAATTCTCCATCTGAAGAGGCTTCTTCCCATTAACTCTGAGTGATGATGGCTTGAGGAGGTGACCTAACCATTCTGGAAATAGACTAAAGGCATTGGAAAATAAATCAAATAGATTGGATTACCCTCCTTAACGCTCATCAAAATTAAATATTTAAGATAAACGACTAAAAGAGTGTGTATGATTTTTCTATGATGTTTTATAAAAAACATTTTAAAAACTTCAACCCGGAAACTCTAGCCAAATATTTAACAAGAGAAATAATTTGTTGTTTTTGATGTGAACCCTACACAAGTATATTGTGAAATTTAATCAAAAAGAGAGAGAACATTTTGTTCAGATAAAAATTAAATTGTCTATCACAGTTAATTTATGTTACTATTTCACTGACCTTAAAATTACCATGCATTTGGTTTTGCTTTTCTCAAAATGTAAAAAAGAAACATGACTGACTAAATGGACCATACATGCAGATGGGGACCTGGTGAAGGACCTCATTTTCTATGAAAAATAAAATGAGAGATCTTCTACAACATTAACTATTTCAGCATGATATCTATATTTGGTACTTTGAGTTAAATCATATTATTCTTCCTAAAGCTTCATTCTTGAATTCAAATTTGTTGTAAAATAACATAATTTCAGTTTGTAAAATATGATTTGTCTATAGAATTTTGGACAGTTTCTTGGCAATAAGATGTGTAGAGCACACCTTATAAAAACTTAGAGTCACTGACACGTTAAGATGATAATTTAAATCTTTTATAAATAGTTTTAGAACAAACTGGCATTTTTTATGGATATTAGTAAATGGTGTAGATTCCCCCAAAATTCAATATAATCCCTGAATGAAAGATTTATAAATGAGAACTGATATGTTTTACTAACAAAGATCAGTGAACATGAATTGTTGCTACTGAATCTGGGCTTTTAGAGAAATTCTTGCTTTTAAAAGCACATATATTAATATTTAGACAAAAGATAACTATTGTGTGTAAAGGAGTGTGAGAACTAAAAAATGCATGTAAATATCCTGAGATCATAAAAATAAACAAGAAGACTGAATATTACTTACAAGAAATAAAGGAAAGAAGGAAATGAAGAAAAAACAAAGGAAAAAGAAAGCATGAAGAAACTGGGGTTAGGGAGGGAGCTTAGGACTGGACCCCTCCTCTGGCTGCCAGGTAGAAGGCCCAGGCTTTCCCAGGTGCTGAATATTAGGTGGAAACAGAGACCAGTGTCACTCATTTCACAAATTAACTTGGAAAGATGGCGTCTTTAGAGAATAATTGGGTTGGAAGACTAGATCAGTGTTGCTTCTGACTACAGAAAGTTGCACTTACAGCTGATTGTATGGAGAATTGTGGCTCTTACAGATAGGACATGACATCTCAATACACTTGTGCCCTTGAGGCCATCTGAAGTCATTGCAGGGTTAATGTATTTATATTACATATTTGTCAAATTTTTCAGATTCCTAAATCTTGCTGGTCCTGTTTAGTTATGAATAGTTTCTGTAAATAGGTTTTAAACATGTAAACTAAATGTTTGGATTTAAATATGCAATTCAAATATCTAAACTAATTTAAAGATAGTATTTAAAACTGAAAGTATGGCTTTAATTTTATTGTCAGTTAATTGTTTTGAAAATTAAAGAAGGTTGAAAATATTCTCATAGCAATGACATTTTCTATTTTTGTTTCTAGTTGCATATAAAGTACATGTCAGGAAAGAAAGCTGAAGACAGAAAGAGCAACTGGGAAGACGGTAGACACTAGTCTGTTTAAGCATAAATTATAAAACCTCTTCAGTATCTGTATTTTATACCACTTTGCTAGTATGTTTACTTGAGAAGTCACTATATCTGCATTCAAGAGCAGAAGTACATTTTCCCTTAATATATCTTTTGGTTCATGTTGTCTTCTAATTGCTCTGTATGATCTTTTCACTTAGACCTACAGATTAAGGTATTTGCATTGCTAGCTAGGCAAATGTTACACTACTGTGTCAAATTTGAATCTGAAACTCATTCATTTTATGACTTTTTCAAAACCTATTTCTCTCTCCTATGAAGAATCTGAATTTAAATGAGTGTGCGCTCCTCTCTCTCTCTCTCTCTCTCTCTCTCTCTCTCTCTCTCTCTCTCTCTCTCTTTGTGTGCATACCTGCCTGCCTGACTGTCGGTATGTGTGTAAGTCTCTCCCTCTCCCTCTCCCTCTCTAACTCTTTCTCGCTCTCTTTCCCTCTCCCTCTTCTTCTCATTTTCTCTCTCTCTATCTCTCTCTTGCGCACGCACGTGTATGCGTATTATGAAGGCATATCCAGTTTGATGGTTCAGTGGATAAAGGGCTTCCCCTGTAAGTGTGAGGTCCAAAGTTTGTATCCCTGGCTCCTATGTAGAAGGCAGGAAAGAGTGGTGACCACCTGTAATACCAGCAATTGGGAAGCAAAGACAGGGGAATCTCTGAGGTAAACTGACCATCCATCTCTGTGCTAGCCAAGAGGTCCTGCCTCAATAATTAAGTGGAAAGTGTCAATTATGACATTGATGTCAACATATACATTAGGCTTCCACATGTATATGCACACATGAGCACCCACACACATGTGAGCATACATACACCACAAACACATCCACACACATCCCAAAAGTAAGATAGGAAGGGAACTGTGAGAGAGAAGGAAGTAATCCTAAGGGAATTGGGAGAAGGGAAAGAAGGTGACGGAATTCATGTGACATGAAAAGAGAAGAATAAACTTGGGGAGGAAAGAGACAAGCAGAGAGGACAGGGAGGGAGGTGGCAGGGTTGGGCATACACTGGAACACAGTTAGTGGTGTATATGAATCAGAAAGCCACAATGAAACCTATTACTTGGTACCTAACTGCAATCGATTTTTATTTTTTAAAGATACAGGCTTAGTCTCTCTCCTGGCTCACCACAATGAATGCTTAGGTGTCTTCCTATGAGTTTACTCCTGAGCAGTGATGATCCAATTAATCATACTACATTTCTGCATTAATTATTCAAACAAGTAATAAAAACTTTGTCTCACTGACTTATAGTAATGACATTATTTTATAGAAAGTTTTGAAAATAATGTCTATTTCATAATTGGACATGATTGCCCCTATTTAAGTTCACTGAGTTGTGTGGGTTTGCTGTAGAAGATCCATTTGTTTTAAACTAAATACATGTGCTCAGGTTGCTCAAGATGTGCAGTTGTATTTAGGTGAAGTCTCTCCTAAACTTTGGTTAACTGTTTCTATTTCTCGAGAAAAGAAGAAAAAAATAAGTATGAAGGAAGACACACTACAAGTTATGATTTCAGTATAAGTTGATTCCCAGACTCATTTACTGATTTATGAAAAATTAAAACACAGAATGCTGGTTGTGCAGACATACTTCAACTCTCAGTGGGCAAGGCTTAAATCAGTTAACTGTGTCTATTTAAAATGCTGTAAGATTTAATGTCACCATGACATTTCTGCTTCCTCTGCTATTAGGTGTGAACTCCAGTCAGGGTTTATAAAGGTGTTTGGGGACAGACAAAATGCAATTTTTGCCAAGCCTGACTCAGGACAGTTTACAGAGGAGGATTTGTGTGACTTAAGTCAATAAAGTCCCCAAATGGTACTGAGACCATCTGGAATCGATAATCTTACAGGGCTGGTTTTCTCCGCTCAACTTCTTTCTTTTTTTCTTTCTGGCAAGTTACCCAGCCTATAACTCTAGGAATTATGTTAGTTTGGAGACACAGCTGCAAACACCAGCTCAGGGTCAGAACGAGATCAACTGTGCACAGAATTTAGGAGATGGGAGTGGAAAATCATTTTGTTTGTGTTTTTTTTTTCAGCTACAAAATAGAACCATCATAAGAAATAACAGCATTTTTGAAAACTCAGCTTTTAAATGAAACGAACTTAGACCTTCTATAATAATAAGCAAGACTTGATGAAAATTGTCTGGTTTGTGTGTTAATCTGATTTGTCTCAGTGAAGGTCCAAGTGGTGAAACAGAAGGGAGCATTTAACCTAATCTCATAAAGCATGGTCATACTGAGTTGAGCTGAATCAGGAGCCTGGGAGGAAAAGAGTCTTCTGCTTCCCTTTAGATGT
Organism: Ondatra zibethicus; assembly: GCA_004026605.1. Taxonomy (NCBI): domain Eukaryota; kingdom Metazoa; phylum Chordata; class Mammalia; order Rodentia; family Cricetidae; genus Ondatra; species Ondatra zibethicus. The sequence continues at coordinate 25,497 of PVIU01003336.1, read as the reverse complement.
ATTACCACTGTTTACCTAGCTGCTCAGGCCAAAAAAAAAAAAAAAAAAAGACATCTTGGCTTCTCTCCTAGCAAAACTTTCCTTATGTCTGGGCCTGCAACTCAGTGGTACAGCATGCAGGAGCCCCTGGGCTTCTGCAGCAGCACCACAAGAGTGATGACAGGGATCAACATTGCTTTCCTCTATAGAACACGTACAATAAGGACTCAAGACACTTTCTCATCCAATTTCTCTATCACTTGCACTGTGGGTTGGCTCCTTCAGTGCCGTCTACCATGTTTCTTGGGACAGGAATTCTCATTGCCCTGGAACCTGACAAAGAGGCTACAGTGGCTGGCTGATGAGCTCCAGAGAGCTGACTGTCTCCACCTCCCCAGTGCTGGGCTTACTATATGCACTGTTTGTATGTGCTGTCTGTGTGTGTGTCGAGGGGGTGGGTTCTGTGCGTTAAACTCAGTTCCAAGAGCTTGCAAGACAGCTACTTTCCTATCTGAACCACTTCCTACTTCATTGTCTTTATAGAGTATACAGATCACATCTGTGATATCTCTGAAGAAGAGCAACACACGCATGGCAGCACCCCTCCCATCACTAGAAGAAACCACATGGAAGTCTGCCACCTTGCAGGAGTTCCTTGCTTACTAAGATTTGCTGCTCACATCTGCTGTTTCTCTTCACTTGTCCTCCAAATGCTCTATTTGGAAGAAAAGCTGAAATGTCAGCACAAACAGAGAAAGCAATAGCCCCATGGCACTACCTGGGCATCAGTCAAGTCTGAAATAGGATCAGGGAGTGATGAAAGGGATCCCAGATATATGGATTTGGGCAACAGGACCCTATTCACAATCATTCTGGAAATCTCCCCAATGCTCTTCCCAACAAACCATTATTACCCTTTCAAAAGTGTCTAAGATAGAAAAAGAGGTGTGGGGTTTCCCATATGCTGGCTTTTCCTTGTAATGCTATTTGTGTATGTGCACAATTATGTGCATACATTCATTTGTGCTCATAAAGAACCTAGGGTCTCAATGTCTGGTGTCTTTCTTGGTCTATCTCTCTTCAACTTATTTTTTGAAATGAGGTTTTTCACAGAATCTGGGGCATCAACAAGCACCCAGATATCTGTCTATCTCTAGGACTGGGGTAACAGACATGTGCCATCTCACACGGCTTTTGTGTGGGTGCTGGCGTCTGAACCCAGGTCCTCCTATATGAACAGCAAGTCCTTCATCAACTAAAACCATCTCCCATGTTCCTTCTTGTAGCATTATGTCTGGAGTTCTGTTACTTGGGTGAAATGATTGAATCTGAGACATAAAGTGGGGACTCACTCCATACTCCAAACTAGATCAGAGGTTGGGAACAGCATCACAGCCCTGTAGCCTAAAGAAATCACCACCGAGATTGACAGAATAGTGACTGCTTTCTTCTAACACAGGACTCCAAACCTTGACCAGCACCCATTCAGAATAGAGATATCGGTAGATAGTGCCCAGAAAGTAAAAAGAATGATAGAACAACAGAGGTGCACATGTGCCCCAAAGTCAGGATAGCATGTCTTCCAAGTGCGACACTGGGATCACATTCTGAGATGTAATCAAATCAATGATTCAGCCAGTAAGATGTCTCAGTGGATAAAGGTGCCTATCCACAAACCTGATGGCCTACATGCCATCTCCAGCACCCATGTAAAAAGACAGTTCTGAAATCCTTCTATGACTCTTGAGGTAGAGACAGGATGATGGACCATAAGTTTGCCAGCCAGCAAGGCTGGAATACACAGCACTGAGGCAAAAACAAAAGAAACCCCACATCTGCAAGGTGGAAGGTATGAATTCACTCCTGAAAGTATTTCTCTGACCTTCACATCTGAGCTGTGGTATCCATGTGTTCACACTAAAAATAGACAAAAGAAAATTGAGAAAAAACCCAAAGGTCAACTAGAAAATACATGTTTCTCTGCTAATGTCAATTTGGATGTTTATTCTAATAGCAGAAGAAATTGCTTAATCTTTAGTTGCTTTAGATTGTTCACTTGCAACTGGCTTTCAAAAGGGTTAAAATAATTCCAGCAGAATTCCTCTGCATAGGGAAATTATCAGAAGGACTGAGTAACCTGGTGTTTATGTTCAACTCAGGTCAGTTCTGCTAATTTGAATTAACTCTGTTAGTGCAAGCAGCACTCATAAATCCTGATTAATGAGTAAATATCGATGTTGTTTTATAAAAAGTGCTATTAATTCTGATCAAAGTGCTCAGCCACTGTGTTGATGCCAACACCTGTTATTTCATCGAAGGCATCTGTTAGGACTGATTGGACTTGACTTGTCTTCTAGAATGGGAATATCATTTTCATGGTCTTTACTAAATTTGGAATGTGTTTTAGCTTTTCAGCCTGCTCCAACACTTTTTCACTGTGGGATACCTCTAATGATTTAATGGCACGATGTGTCAACTGTTTTATTGTGGCTCAATAGTTTAAAATACATGTACTATTTAAAATGTTCCTCATTGCACTGTTACATAGTGCGGTTGAATGAGTTCCTACATTAAGCAGGTGCACCTGGATTAATGTTTTAATAAAGTTTTCATTTCAGAGCAGCTTTATTTGTAGAAGTTTAAAATCATACACAGAGTTACCAAAGAGGTTCCCCACATACCCCATTTTCAACTTCTCTTGTCCACAATTTGCCTGGGGATGGGACACTTGTCATAGATAATAAAACTACACTGACATGTCCTTATGTAACAAAAGTCTATACTTGATTCAGAATTGTGTAATTATTCCCTGATATCAGACTCCCATGCAAAATAACATGTCATTTGTCACATCTCCTTAGCTTCCTTTTGGCAGTGATAATTCCTCAAGCTTCTCTTGTTTGGAATGACCTTTGCATATTGAGGATTGCTAGCTAAGTATTTGGTAGACTCTCTCAATGGGCATTTTTATGGTGCTGTTTTCCTGATTAGACTGAGTTATAGGCTTGGGAAAAGAAGACCAGAAAGAGAAAAGGCCATTCCCAGGTCACCATATCAATGTGGGTAACCGGAGATAATTTCAGTCCTCTGCACTCCATGGAAGATAACTGAGCCTGCTACCCACACCCAAGTATGCTCCATTCCAGAGCCTGCGTTAAACCAAATAAGGACATCTTGATATCTTTATCCTTGTTCACCATCCACAACTCTTTTTGGCTTCCTCCCCTTCCCTGCTGGAACCTCAAACAGCAGCACCAAGAAACCTGATCCTCACCTCCACCATGCATTTCTTTCCCTGTGACATTCTAGTACCCAGGTGCATTAGTCCTGATTCTCCAGGGAACAGGAACAATGGCTTCTAGATAGACACATGAGAAGAGTTTGTTATGAGAATCTCTTCATACCATGAATAAAGGGGTGGCCTTTACCTGTAAATCTGAGGTCCTGAAGATCTAGAAGTATTGATGTGGTCTGAGTTTAGAGGTCTGCGAACTGGGGGAATGACTGGTGTCACTCCTGCACAAGTTTTTTGCCTGAACACTACAGCATGGGGCTGTTCTAGAATCCAAAAGCCTAGATGAGTAGAGTACTGGTGTTCAGAAGAAAGAGCAAATTCATCCTTTCAGTGCATCTCAGGATTGCTTGAACCCTCACAGACTAGACAGTGCCTGCCTACTTCATGCTAGATAAATCCTCATTGTTTGGTCTCCCTAATTCTCTGTGAAGTTCTTCCAAAATGTTTTTACAGATATACTTAGAAGGGATGTTCATCTGCAGTTTAGGAATCCCTTATCACAATCTAGACATATGATTATCAGCCAGCATAATTCTTGTCATTAATAACCCACAATTCTGTGAGTACTGTTACCAACTAGGCTAAAATGTTTAGAAAGAATTGCTCTTGTCCTTAGTATTACAATATTCCCACACAACTTTGGGAGGCAGGTTCCTACTGTGTCACATGTACATTGTTTTACCAGTCCTATGTCCATTTACTTCATGAAGTATACAGTTCACTGGTCTGTCCCATACTGAAAGATCTCTTAGTTACTTTCTGTTTAAAGAGATTATGAGTCAAGTTATTATGAATATTTGAGTTCAAGCTATCAAAAGGATATAATATTTAGCATTTTAGTTAGTTAGTTATGTTTAGTTAGTTTAGTTATGTTATGTTATCTTTGTTCTAGTCAAAACCATGACCAAGGCAACTCACAAGAGGAAAGACATGGGTTTACAGAATGGTGTAATCAGAGAATCATGACAACAGGCTGAACAGTAGCAGGGGCAACAAGCTGAGAACTCACATCTTGTACTACAGAAAGCAGAGAATGATCTGGGGAGCACTTTGAAGACCCTAAAAAGACTGACCCCAATGACTTCCTTCCTTCAGGAAGGCCATACTTTCTAAGCCCTCCCCCAAAAGGTACCACTAACTGTTGACCAAGTGTTTAAACGCCTGTGAGTATTGAGAGACATTTCATTCAAACCACCATACCTAGGACTGTGGGAAACTTTACTCATTGGCAAAAACTGCCTGTCTCCCTTCCAAAGCAATGTTATCATTCTGCATGCTCACCAGCAATGATGCTCAACATGCCAGCTTGACATTGGGTCTTCATGTGTCTTTTTTTCAGGTTCTTTGTGTTTTAGTTTGATTTGATTTTTTTTAAAAAATAGTTATACCGTGTTTCCCCATGATTACATAAACTGTAGAGTCCTGCTGATCAATCAGTGAGAAGTAACCTGGATACTCCCAAGACAGACTGGATTCAAGAAGAGTTACATAAGTACTTTAATCTGAATTGTTCCAGAAAACATCTTATCAAGTTATCTAACCATCAAGATTATCTAAGCATACACAGTTGTTATCTACTACAGACTCATTTGGCCATATTGTCTATAGTTTCGGAATAGAACACGGTATTTTTAAATAGGACACCCTCATTCTTTAATGTGTCTATGTTGGGCCAACGATCTATACAATTTTTCAAATCAAGTTGAAGGTTTATCCAAAAGACCTCAAAAATAAGAAAACTGTTCAGTTACTGAGAATTAGAATGCAAAGGGGAAAAAAGGACTATATTCAAATTACAATTATGGGGCTGGAGAGATGGCTTTTGAGCATTTTCTGTGCAGTGCAGGGTTTGGTTCCCAGAATAAGCATAACAAACCCGGCATTGCACAGATCCTTGCAACTTCAGTTTCATGTGATCCCATACCTCCTTCCAGACTCCAAAAGCACACAGGAACTCACACCTACCTACAGACATGTTTATCCACACACACAAAATAGACAATTGTTTTAAAAAATAGAAATACTTGCACTTTTCACAAAAATAAAATTTGGAAAGACTGGGTAGTTTGGCAGAATATGGTTTTGCCAATTCTTTTAAACTGAATTACATGAAATTTTACCTTATTAAAAGTGGAGGCACAAAATTGTGAGCCTATTTCCACCTTGTCTGACAATCAGAGAACTTGGAGGTTGCTCAAAATGGTTGACAAGCAAAGCTGCACATCCCAACTCAGAATGTGATTACTTGGTTCTTTTGACATTAAGATAGCTCATACAAGTAGATCCATTCCATCCTGACAGATGGTCAGGATATGCAAATGTACTCTGCTCCTTCTTTTGTAATTATGAGGTCACCTGGGGAGTGGCTATCTTCAGGATACCTAGTCTATGGTAGCTTCAAGGCCTAAACAACAGAATGCTAATAATTTGATGTCTCAAAGTGTTAAAGCAATTAACTGTTTGAGTTATCCTTTGTATAATATTAATAAAGTCTTTTGTTACCTTCTTCCCCATTTTGAAGTTGGTATAAAAGCATATGGAAGAATAAGTGTGGGCAATTTCAGTATTCACTGGAACGCCCTCCCAGTACTGTTCTGTGGTTTCTGTTTTATTTTCACACTCATCTTCATATTCTTTACTAATATTTCTAAATCCCCACGCCCCTACTCAGATAAGAAGTGTTTTTGTTGAGGCTGGTCCCTGACAATTAAATAGTAGTGCCATTTTAGGTGAGTTAGGGTGTTCATTATTGCATAAACGACTCTGGTAAATCTCAACAACTTAATTATCTCAATATAATTGAGTTATCTGTCCTTCCAAAACTACAGATTCTCTCTTATAGTTTTCACTAAGACATATTTCTGGAGGACAAATGGGGTAATTGGATTCATGTGTGCAAGTGTAATAATCAACTCAGGGTGATTAGCATTTTCCTATTTTGCAACCATATTATAACATATTAGTACTATATGGACAGGGGTCAAACATAGTGTGCAAAAAGCAGGTCTTATATTTTGGCTGATTTTGTCCCCTAAAATTTTATCTAACAGTGATAAACTTTTCATAGAAAAACTTTGCAAAAGGTGATGTTTCACCAGAGTGCCATGTTTTTACAGCTGCCAGTGCTGTATAGTTCCTCACAAATTCTGCTCACTTACACACTAGGCTGTAACCTCAGAAACAATTAGGGAAGTATGTCTCTTTGAGCCGGATAATTAAATGCCAAGAAAACTCACCACTCAATATGTAATTCACTCAACGTCTTGTTTGAAGGAGCCAGTGTTTAACGTAGGATGGATTGAGTTCCTAACAACATCTGGCATGAGCAATAGGCTTGGCCCTGGTGTAATAGCATTACACTCATGGTCAGAATGACAGCCACATGGATGGATGGAGCTGGTCTCTAATGGGGTGGATTCATGGCTAGAGCATAATGAATCAGAGCGTTCTAACCTCTGGTCATATCCACCCTGCCCTGTGGCTCCCTACAAGCTCTATCAGGGGATAGAGAATAAATTTCTCTTGTCAGATCTAATGGTGAAAGATTCCGGCTTCTAACTTTCTGAGAAAGCAAAGTAAGATTTCCACTCCAATAGTCTGGATCAAAACATTTCCTCATGGCTGTGGTCAATTTATTCTGTCACTTAATTAAACCCAAAGCATTGCAAATTCTGTACGTCACCTCTGTGGCCTTCAAGCTAGTTCTTGACACAACATAGTTAACAAAGTTGCTCAAGTTCTAGGATTTGCAGGAGAGTTGACATTTTCTCCAAGGCTTTTCTATGGGATAAATAGGAATTAAAATGAATGGCAAACAAAAAAAAAATCACAAACATTACAAGAGAAATCAGAACACAAGAGAGAATTTTCATGAAATGATGGAAAGTGGAATTCCCCCACAACTTCTCGCCCAGGATAAAAAGCAGAAACACAAGGTCAAGGGAAGAGAAACACAGCTCTGGCCTCCTGAGCATTCCCTTAAGCAAGAGAAAGAGAGTTCTATGTTTCTTGAGTTGAGAGCTCTTATATTTTGGAAATAAATACTATCCATTAAGTCATTCATTCATTCATTTTTCTGATTGGATTTTTTTGTAAGCTTCTACTGTGGTGTGTCTGTCATTTTCTTAAATCTCTTTTTAGTCTTTGAAAAAATCTGTAGAGAAACATTCTTTAAGGAAAATCCCCAAATTAATCTATCATAAGATTTGAAATGAAGACATTGTTTCAGTATATCCTTTAAATTGGTATATGCAAACTTTCACACAACCTGCTTGCACGAAGGAGAGCTACAATAATGCAGCTTTGGAGATGCCTGTTGGGAAATATCAGTTTATGTATTGAAATGTCCTTGTCACTCTCACACTGTCACTATTTAGGCTGAGCTCATGATTGTGGGTGCCTGCTATTCATATGCACCGAGTGACTAGTTTTACACTGCTTTGAACTTTCCGTTCTCTCCTTGGAGTTTGAAGATATGATGATTTGCCTCAGGAGAAGAGCTGTTTCCTGACCACATATTTATTATGGATTTGTGTGGGAGTCCTGGGGAGAGGCAGCATGTGCTCTGACTTAGAGGGTCTAGCACTCTTCATAATGACTAGTTTCTGACCCACAGAGTGGGGTGGGGGTTTCACCCCATATTTTAAAGCAGAAGGTTGTCATTCCGGTAGTTTTAAGGTGAGTGTGCAACTAGCTTATTAAGAAAAAATCATTGGACAAATGGTCATGCAACTGATAGATGCACATGGAGGTTTGAGCATCCTACATGTGGCTCCATAGTACACATTCTGGAAATGTTGTGACCACAGACAAAGAAGCAGAGAGAGAGGGAAAGAAACCACCAGTTCTTTTCCAATGAGTTCAAATCACTCAACAAGTAGATTTCTGATTATGAAAATAAAACAGTTCTCTGGATGTGAAAACAGCAGGACCTACAACTTGCATCTTGGTTTATTTTTATTATTGTCATTGTTATTACTATGATTATTATTATTTATTTTACATCCCAACCAAAGTTTCCCCTCCCTTTTCTCCTCCCACTCCCTCCCATGTACTTTGGTTTTTGTTTCAGTCAATAACAAAGGGTACTATAAAACAGTTTAAAGCACTGAGTGATTATGTCTGGGAAGATTTGATGACTAAAGAAATAAAAAGAATAGTAGTACACTATTCATCAAGACATCTGGGAGGCTTTTTGATTCTCTAGAGCCTATGCATGTAAATGAACAGATAGATGCTATTGATTTGCTAAAATAACGACTGTTATAGGTCTGAATATTGAAGGATGTGTTTTTTAATTTCATAGAAAAAATAAAAAGAAAGTGATGTTCTGTATCCTATACTCTATAATGTAAAATATATTCATCAGTATTTTATTGATTAGTAAATTCATATATGAGACACCAAGAAGTGGTCAGTGTACTTCACTTACAATTATCAACTGCAAAATGGGTTTTCTGTGGAGTATTATTTAGAGATGAATTTTCACTATGTTACTAAGATTGACCTCACCTTCTAGGCTCAAAGATCCCCTTGCCTCAGTCTCCTGAGTAGCTAGGATGCAGAAATCTACCACCATGATGATCTTGGGAGATAACCTGATTTACTGCATGTACAACAAGGGCAATGCAGTGACATGCAGAAGTGTCTTTCTCTAGTATTTAGCAATGCAGAGGAGAAGACGGGTAAGATGGAACTTATCATTGTCAAAGTTGTAGTGCCTGGGCTGGAGAGATAGCTCAACTGTTAAGAGCACAGGCTAATCTTCCAGAAGACCAGGGTTCAATTCCCAGCACTCACATGGCATCTCACAACTGCCTGTAATTTCAGTCTCAAGGATTCTGATGATCTTTTCTGGCCTTGAGCACTGAATACAGATTATACACTTAAAATCACATGTAGTCAAAACACTCACACACATAAAAATTGGAATATGAAAAACAGATCAAACAAACAATCTGTGATCCCACTCTTTTAAACATTTCCTCTCTTTTATGCCCCTGACCGTCTGGAGGAAGAGGACAGGTAAACTCCAGAAAAGTGAATTGATGGGTGCATTCTAAAGAAGCAGGAAAAAAAAAAAACAAAATAAAACAAAAAAAACCCCAAACCAAAACACCCAAGGGAATCTGGTCACAAAGATGGGACACAAAAGATACAGTAAGAATGAGCCATACTACCTCCCTAGCCACTCTTTCCTGTAGTGGACTCCAAAGATGGGGAAGACAGAATTGCTACTGAGGTTAAAAAAAAAATGAACAAGTAGCTTACATCTGTAGCATTATTTTGCTAGGTCTGTCCCAAGAATCAGTCATGAATGAGTACCTTACAGCACGTGTGAATTTTCACAGCTCTGGATGCTAGAAGGCAGAGATGGAGGTACAACAGGAGGGGCTTTCTCCTGAAGTTCTCATGGACTGGCAGACAGCAACTTTCTGCTGGCTATTGTGGCCTCTTATGAGAGTATTTCTTGTGTTTGTATCCTTATTGAAATTACCTGGCACGAATGAGAAGGAAACACGGAACATGCAACAAACCTGCTTAGGAGTTTATTAGAGGGGGCATGCACAGGCCTGGGAAGTCAGTGTGCAGAGAGAGAAGAAGATGGCGCATCCAGCTTTTAAAGGCTGCCTAGCGCATGCACACAGGGGTTGATGTTGCTACAACATACGCAGATGACGGGGCTCACACATGTGCACAAGGGCTTAGCTGAGTCATACGTGGATGATGTAATCCATGCCTCATGTGGGTCATGCAGGGGCCCTTTAACATCCCTGGGGGCCATTACGCACTTCTGCCTGAGGGCTTGTCTGCACCTGCATAACCCCTAGAACCGGGAAGCATCAGCCTTATGTGGCTGAAATTATTACTCTTACCTTCTTTCATATAAGGATACCAGTGAAACAGGATTGGGGGAATTCTTGTAGTCTCATTTTAACTTTACTCCCTCTTTAAAGGCCCCATCTCCACAGTGATTGTCTTGGAGTTTATAACATCAACATAGGATTTCAGAGGGATACGACCCAGTTTGTAAAAACTACTCACAGTAGTCACAGACTCTGAAAAACCTTATTCACAGCCCCAAATGGACAGTTCATAAAACTGTGCAGTGTAAAGTTACACCAATCACCCACTCATCCTGTTCCCAGCCAAGGTCAGGGGAAAAAAAGGTTCACATACCATATATTCTATAAACTATAAACACCCAGCCTTCCTGATGCTGACCTGTCTTGGCTCCATTTTTTTTTTTAATCACTATATAACAAGGCCCCAGTGGAAGTGCTAAGGGATGACTACAGTCTCTAAGTACAAGAGAACTGGGATGTGCCTGAAGAGATAAATGTTAGATTTCAGACATAACAAAGGAACACCATGTCTCATGTCATATTGTTGTGACCAGACTCTCCCAGGAAGCTGACCTTCTATTTTCTTGAGTCATGCTTCTATGTCGCTTACTCAGCATTTGCAGAAAGTTGAAACACAGCTACTATGAGAACTACATGCATTTGCTGAAGGATATATACTAATGCTGTAGTAATGCTGGGTCTCAGCACTCTGGATGGGATGCTGATAGAACAGTATGCTCAGAGGGCCAGCAGAAAAGAACCTAGAGCATTGTGGGTATCACAGAATGGATGAGTAGCAGATGACCAGGACCATGGAGATGGGGATGTCATCATTGTGATGTGAGTGCACGTGCAGAAGGACTGGGTGCTGGCTTTCGTGGACCTTGAAAAGTTTACCCTTGTGAGCTCCTTAGAAGATATGAAATTTATATTTGGTATAAATTAAATATGTAATTCCTTACTCATTAAAACCTGCTAATTTATAAATGCTTCTCTCCCTCTTTTGTTTAAAAATACATAATATCTCAAAAGTCTTGCGGGATCTGCCAGGGGGCATTCTAACTCATGAATACACAACCGTATTTGTAGATAACAAGGAAGTTAACTGAGAACATTGCTACTTACTGGTCTCTGTGAAGGAAGGGACAAAATGTTTGGAAACCAATAAAATGGACTATGGGTAAAAACAACAGTTCATTTGAGTTGAAAAGTAGAAATGCAAGAACTTTGTCCCAGTTTATACAAGAGTCCCCTATTTAGATTCTTTGATCTCTGTGATCATCGTATCAGTTACTTTCTTGTTGTGGTAACCAAATAACAGACAGGAAACTATTTAAGAGGAGAGGGGATTCATGGTAGTTTGTAGTTTGAGGGTAAGTCCATTGTAGTGAGGAAGGCATGGCATCAACAGAAGTTCATGGCTGTGGAAGCAGGAGCTTGATGTCACTCAACCACATCTAGGTGGATCAGGAAGCAGAGAGGGACAGGAAGTGGAACCTCAAGGCCCATTTTGCCCGGGGGTATAATTCCTCCAACTAGGCCTAGCACCCAGAAGTTCTACAGTTTCCCAAAACATTGGCATCATCTGAAACTGATGAAAAAGCTGAGCCAGGAGAGATGTTAAATCTCAAACTGTAACAGTGCCTCTGATTTTTTCCTCAAATAATTCTCAGTCACTGTGGTGGAAGAGCAGAAAGAAGAAGGTTTCATGGATACTGGGCTAGGTTTTACAAGAGATTTGGAGAGAATCCAGTATGACAAATCAGTGAGGAGAGAGTGGGTCCACCGTGCAGTCTGGGTGTTAGGATAAGCAGGGCAAAACAAAGACAGATGCACCCTGCAGTCTGCATTAAAGGGCAGTTTACTGGAAGTTGTGTTTGATTTCTCTGCTTTGTGTTTTGCAGGGAACTTGAATAATGTATTTTTGTTAATAACATGGATAGGTTACAAGCAATGTAGCCACGGTGAGAATTAAGTAGAGGCTACTTATAAGTCCCAGTTGCCCAAGGACAGATATCTTCCTGGAATGCTGGGAGCTGTGGCTCTCAGGACTTAACAAGCTGCGTGTTTTTGCTCACTAAACAAGTTTGTTTTCACTAGAAGAGCTTGATTGGATGGGAACTAGTGGTACATGGGCAGAAACTATATCAGGATATATGGTTGTCCTAATTGGACTTAATGGGAAATACAGTAGCCTTGTGGTTTTGTCTTTTTAAGCCTCTGCAATATGTGACTCGTGGCCATTTTCTGGAAACCCAGAGTAGACTTCTCTAGAATTCATCATTCTGGCCAGTATATAATTAAAGCTCGCTTCAAATTGGATGAAAAAATTGTGTAATTGATTTTTTTTCTCTAGCAATTTTTAGGATTAAAGTTACCAACAGTGTAGAAATTCCAGGCTGTAATGAAGTCCAGGAGATGGATTGCTAAAATGGAGTAGTCATTCACAAATACATACACACATATTTACCCCAGACCAAAACATTCTGTAGGCAAACCACTCCCTGGGTGGAATCCCAAGTTATTTCCATAAAGGGAACTGGAACTTGCTTGGATCCTTAGACTTTTGTTTGAGGTAGGAACAAACTACTTCCCTATTCCAGGAGCACAAGGTCTGGCAATTAGCCACACCTGTTGACAATAACCTTGAGAGAGCAGACACAACTTGGTGGGACCACTGTCTGAGGTAGAAGCATAGTAACCTTGAAGGAACTAGAATTAGTCCCAGCTCCCTGACCTTTTTGGGCCTCCACACCTCACTCCCTTCCTTTCCTTCCTTCTTTTTTTCTCTTCCCTACTTACTATGAGTTTCTTATTCAATGTTTCAGGGAAATAAAATAATTGAATAGAAGCATGCATAAGAAAAACGGCATCAATCCATCTTTCTAGATCTTTAATTCTTAGGAAAGTAAGGCAATAAATAACACACTTGAGGGACAGGACTGCAGGAAGAAATACGTGCATGAGGAAGAAGCAGGCTTCAGTACAGGCTAGATAGGCAAGATCAGGTAGTAAACAATGATAAAGGGAAAGGTTTGTCTACAAGGTGAAGGTGTGCCACTGTGATAGTAATGGTGAAAATAAAATGGCACTGTTCCCCGTGGGGTGACAGTGGATAGCAGGCCACAAGGGCCAATGGGGCCCAGGCAGGGAGCCGTGTGGTGGGTAAGAGACCTTGGCAAGGCAGCCGGGTCCCATGAGGAGCCATGGCAGATGAGAGACAGAGATGGATAGGCATGCCATGCAGAGAAAGTGGGTATTTATTTAGTGGGTTAAGGAGGGGAAAGGGAAAGGGGGAAAGGAAAAGGAGAGAAGGGGGAAGATCAGAGAAAGAGAGAAACAGAGAGGGAGAGAGAGAGGAGGTGGGGAGAGGAGAGGAGAAGCTACCTCTTTGGGAGAGAGACAGAAAGAAAGCTCTCAGGCTGGAAGCAGAAGGAAGATCCGCTTGCCTTGGCAGAAGGGGAAGGGAGTGGGCAGGGCTTGTCCCTTAAAGGGACAGCACAGACCATTACAGTGATGCTTAGCTTTCACTGCTGACACCACCTAGACTTTCCCACGTAAGGATTTCAGTGAGGGATTTTCTATATCAGGTTGGAGTATGGGCTTGTCTGTGAGGAAATTACATTAACTGAGATGGGAAAGCCTACCCATGTGTGTGTGGCACTTTTTTATGGGCTGGGCCCTGAACTGTGCACAGTGAAGAAATTTGAGCACAATCGAGCAAGTGGGTATACACATTCATTTCTCTCTACTCTTTATTGTGGATGGGATGTGACCAGCTATTTGAAGTCCTACCACCCTGATTTCCTCTTATCACAGATTAACCTAGAGCACTGAGCCAAAATGATCCCCTCTCCCCAAAGTGTTTTCATCATACCCACAGAAATGAAAGCAGAGCAGTTTGCTCTGGAGACTATTAGGAGAATGTAACACAGACTTGGAGCAGGAACAAAGAGAGGTTTAATATCTTTATTGGTAGTCAAGGATTGAGGACAAAGTGCAGTATTTGGCTTCAAGACCCTAGTGAACAGGTATGACAGAAAGCACATCTGTGCCCTTCAACACAGAGTTGCTATGTGATGTCTGCTAATCCATTTTTGGGACAGTGAAGACTTTATCTTTCTCAGCAAGCCATGACCTTGTTCATTCCTAAGTCAAACATGAAACTTCTAGAAACAACAGAGCCCCATGGAAGCACAGATGTGCACAGAAACACTCAGCTCAGGCAGTATTCTGGAAGTGCTATTAATTTTTTAGTCCCCTCCCACCCCTCAATGTTTCATGAGTTATTTTAAATCACATTTTATTTATCTATTATTTATTTATTTGTGTGTGTGTGGTGAATGTGGAGGCTAAAAGGTAATTTGTGTGAGTCAGTTCTCTCTTTTCACCAAGTGGGTCCCTGGGATCAAATTCAAATATTCAGGCTTGGTGACAGCACCTTAACCCATCACACTATCTCACCAGTCTGGAGCTATATTGTAATGAGGCAATCTGAGGACTCCATGTACTCTGTTTCTATTGGGAAATTGATTAAAAGTTCAAACAGCTGGTTTTATAATGGACTTCCAGAAACAAGCTCATCTATAAGCTGGGGATGTTGCAGTGCCCAAATTTGTTATAATGGCAAAAAAAAAACAACAACAAAACCAATCAACCAATAACAGAACTCCCCACATGTTAACATGTGTGGCTTAGTATTAATTAATGGATCATGCACATACTTCTTTGAAGTAAAAAAAATTCCAATAAATTATCTTTTCTTGAGTAATGTTTGAATACCTTAAGCCAGGATGTTAAGCAGTTAATAATAGTTCTTCATGAGGTGCTTGTATGATTGCCCTGAGGTAGATGGACAGTGTGTCCTCTAAGTTTATTAGGTCTTAGTGTTCTTTAAATAGCTGCTTATTTGTTTCTTTGTGCATGGTGTGCATGTGTAAACTTATGTGTGGGTTCACCTGTACATTGTGTACATGCATGTAGAACTCAGAGTTCAATATCAAGTGTCAATCTCTGGTTTATATTTTGAGGTTTTTTTATTTATTGGTGATTTTGAGGCTTTTCTCTGTAGAGTCATTTACTTTTACATACACAGAGGAATAAGGGGAGATTACATCATCATCTATCCATCATGCAGTTTTCCAGTAGCAGAAAATTCCTAAAGTCAATAAATGTTTTTGTTTTCTTCAGTTCCCAGCAGTGCCTGGAGCTCTGTCATTGTAGATATCCCACTCTGAGTATATTGCTGCCAACATAACTTGAAAACAGCTTATGTGGCATTCAATTATTCTGATAGCAGTGAGGGCAGGATCTTAGAGGCAGCACACAAGGACCATAGTAGTGACTGCTGGGCAGCAGGTTGCAGAAAGGACTCAGTGTTTGTCACTCTTCTCAAGGTTATGGCAAAACACTGAATACAAGAAACTTAATGGAAGCAAGATTTATTTTGAATCATAGTTTAAGGGTGCAATCAATTACGACAGGGAAGGCATATCAGTAGGAGCCTGAGGCAGTTGGTCACATTGCATCTAGATTATGATGAATGCCACTTCTCAGCCTCAGCCTGTGGGATGTTGCCCAATCTGGAAACTCCCTCACATCATGCCCAGAGCTGTTTCCTAGGTGACCCTAGATTCCATTAACCATCACAATTTCTCTGTAGAGTTCTTACAGATTCTCGCCTAGGTCTGCAGATGCTAGACTCAAAGTTCTGTCTGGAGGGGTTTTAGAGAATCATTACTATCACAGACCTTCTAGAGCTTGATTCTATTCCAAATGCACTATCATAAGACTCCACCTTCTGTACCTTTACTGAAAGTGGAGAATAACTCTGCCAATTAACAGTCCTGCTGTGAAGGAGCTTGGTCTCAGAGGACCCACTTATCTGAGCCCTAAGCATGAAGCTTGCTGCTAGTGGCCTGCATATTTCCATAGGTGAGAGAATGAAACGGTTTTTCTTTGTTAATCTGTCTGGTGATTTCTCAACTCCACCTCCCCATCCAACTCTTCCTAAGGTTAAAGATGAGAGGGAATACAGAGGAAGGAGGATGTAGTCCCTAGTCCAACAAACCCCAGTTTAAACCCAGACTGGGACAAGACTGGCTGCCAGTGAAGGCCTGTGCTTCCTCATATGTCCTGAATCTGGATACAGTGTTGAAAGACAGAATGAAACCTCAGGGTGTGGCTGTGAGCAGCGTATATGTGTGTCTGTGTTTCTGTCGATGGTGGGATGCAGGAAAAGAACATGTAAACATAAGATGTGCTTCACAGTAAAGACACAATGCCAGCCAAGTGAAGGAGCATGCAGTATTTCTCCTGATGATTGTAAGACATCACAGGTGGGACAGTTGTTTGGTCTTATAGCTCTTTCATCATCAACCCAATCTCCTGCTGCAGCTTAACTAAGTGTCTTGCCAAGGGCACATTTGGCTTCTCCTGCAAAACATTTACATCCAATAATGTGCTGGTGACTGGCTGGGGGGGGGGCGGGGTATGAAATCTTCATGTACAGCATCTGACAATTTCCATTGTGTGAATTTCCCCATTGTGGCCAATTTAGGCTAGAGACTTACCACCAAACAGATGGCAACAATACTGATTAACAGACTGCTCCCCTGAGTTGTGGCAGTCAGCTGTAGTCCTTCATCTCTCTGTGTAGACAAAACCAAACAGCCCAAACTGAGTAAAATATAGAAATGCCTCTAGTGTATGTTGTAGAAAAATAAGATTTGTGCTATAAATGATGGTATGTTGTTGAATTTATAGTAATAATTATTCAAAATCCTTTCTGAAAGAGTAAAACATTAACCTTCAAATCCTGCATATTTTACTGCTCTGGGAGGGGCACTGAATAAATAATTGAATAAATACAAACAATTCTTAAAGGCACTAGAAGAGAAAGGTGCCAGTCCTTGCTAAAGCTGCCTGTAATCCTGTGATCTTGGAAGGCTGAGGCAGAAGAACTGCAGATACCAAGCCCACCTGGAATACAGTGTGCACAGATTCTGAGCAACATAGAAAGACTTGTCTCAAAAACAAGCAACAAAAAAATCCAATGTTTTACATAGACTTTACAAAGGACTTTTATTCTGCTATAAAGAATGAACTGATGATATTCACAGAGAAGTAGATAGAAATGGAGATTATTAGGACAAGTTAAATACACCAGACTCAGAAAAGAGAAAAACTGCATGCTTTCTTTCACGTGCAAAATCTAGATGTAACTTTATATACATGACATATAGAAAGGCATGAAGATAATCATGAGGAGATCATGAGGAATCATGAGAAGAGAAAAGGTATAACAAGAGGCAGAGGGGAAACAAGATTGGTAATGAGGTATATATGTCATGAAACAATGAAAGAGAATGCTGTCTGGGAGGAGGATGGGACCTGTGAGAGGGGAAGAGTGTGTATAGGGGAGGACGAAGGGTGGAAATAAGAAAACAATATGATATGTATGAAAATGTCTCAGTGAAACTCAGCCTCAGTGAAACTTTGCATGCTAATCGAATTTCAAAAGATGAAAGTGGCAGAATGTCCCTGATCACTGTACATACACCTAAGCTTACATTCTGCAAGTTGAGCACTTTGTCAGAGGCAACCTAGTTTGCTATTGTTATTTAGATGTCAGGCTTTCCCCAATTAGAGGGTAAGTCTCCCAAGGATAAGATCCAGGTGTCAGGTTTTATCCCCATTTCTCATGGAGGCTTGCCCTCCAAGAATGTGAACCAAGCCAATGAAAAGCAGATGTTGAAATCCCTGAGGCTCAGACTCACTTGCTTTCCAGTTGGCAAGCCTGCACGCCCTCACTCTATCTACTTTCACGAGGATGAATGTCTAGTAAAAACACAGAGAGCATAGAATGGGGCTCTCGTCATGCACAAGTTTCTGTCTAATCATTAAATTTAAGGGTCCCTAGAGTCATGAAGGAAGAATGGCCTGGGACTCTGTAAGAAGCTGGTCTCCTCAGGTGTGATACCTTTTAAGCAGCCCAAGACAATGGCTGCAGAATAGGAGATGGGCTGCCTGAGCGCAGGGAAGGGAGGAGCTATGGAAAGCTGAGGAACAGAGGCCAGCAGGGAAATTCACATAGGGCCAACAGCTGAATGCATTATTCAGGGCCTGTGTGAAGGAACAGGCTCAAGCACGCAATCCTAGAACTCTATGGAAAAAGGACTTGACACTCATAGTATATCATGCTGACTGAGGAGAGGAAGATAACAGAGGTGTTGTTTTAATTCCATTGCATGAAAATGCACAGAGGATGTAATGGATTTTAAAACCAATACACACTGAAAGGAGAGAGACAAACAGTACCTGGTCCTTTCCTCAGAGCACAAGTGCACTTGGTGGCACAGTCATGGTGGAATTGTGATGTAAACAAAGAGCACAGAAGAGCATCACTTAGTTACTCAAGGGGCCCAAGAGGTACCTTCTGAACTGAGTTTGAAACTCAGGCCTACAAAGCATATGTTGGGAAAGTCAGGTGGTAAACTAGCCTCCCTTACCATTAGCATATTTCACTAGGAAAAAATCAAGTTCCATCACTTGAGAGTTTTCTCGGGTCTCACTGTTTATAAACACACATTTGTTTGTCAGTATATACTCATATGGGGCTCCACAAGGCAATTCTAGCAGCACAACTAAGATGTCAACTGTAAAAAATCTTTTTCTGTCCTGCCATACAGCTCCCGAATAATGACACAGAAACTTCGTATTAATTGTGAAAGCTTGACCTTAGCTTAGGCTTGTTTTTAACTAGTTCTTATAACTTAACCAATTTTCATTTATCTGTGTGCTGCCACATGGCTGATGGATTTAATATCTCCTCCTACATGTCCTGTTTCCTCTATATCTAGCTGGCAATTCTCCCTTTCTTCTTCTCCAAAGAAGCTGTTGGCTGTTGGCCCTCTGGGAATTTCCCATTTCCTCTCTTTGCTGGCCTCTGTTCCTCATTTTCCATAGCACTCCTCTACTCCCTGGGCTCACAATGCCTTTGTCTTCTCTGTCCTCAGAAGTCCCACCTAACATCTTGCTGCCTAACTATTGGCCATTAAGCTCTTTATTAAACCAATCACAGTGACACATCATCACACAGTATAAAGAAATATTCCGTAACATTTTCTCCTTTTTGTCTAAATAAAAAGGAAAGTTTTAATTCTAATATAATAAAACTATAAAGAATAGGAACAATTATCAAGTAAGAATTATATTCACAATATATATTTAGCAAATTCAGAGAAAATACACCATTATCTATTCTCTCTTAATGAGTACAAAGTTTTATACCCAATTTATTTTCTATCATGACTAAGGCAAACTGTAACTATACCAATCTAATCTGCAACCTCATCAAAGATCCCAGAAGGATATAATATTACCTGAATAAATAGTAAGTGGAGAGCAAGCACCTTCCAAAATTATGGGAAATGACAGAAAGAATCACCCAATGACAGTCACCCAAGGTTCTTTTGTAAGTTTGGGGCATCCATCTTCAGCTAGAGGACTAGAATATCTGATAGACTTTTCTGTGAAGCAGGAATTTTGATGGACTGTCAAACCTTGTCTTGGTAAAGTTTGGCAGTTGTCTTTTGTGCCCTGCTTGTCCAAATTGGAGAGTGTGCTATCAGCAGTCAAGACAAGGGCAGTCTCTTTGCCTAAATGACTAGCTTTTGCCACAAAGAATACAAACTCCATATGCAGGTGACTTGATACCCATCATCTCCTCTGAAGTAAATTGGTGCTGTTAGTTGATGTGGGATTCCTCTGTATGCTGTGAATGTTTTATTACCATTGGTTAATAAAGAAATTGCTTTGGTCTATGGTAGGGCAGAATAAAGACAGGCAAGAAATCTGAACAGAGATATATAGAGAAAGTAGGCAGAGTTAATGAAATGCTATGTAACTGCCAAAGGAGAAAGATGCCAGAACCTTGCCCAGTAAGCCACAACCTTGTGGCAATACAAGAGTAGTAGAAATGGGTCAAATTAAGATATAAGAGCTAGCTAGGAATATGCCTAAGCCATTGGCCAAGCAGTGTTGTAATTAATATAGTTTCTGTGGATTATTCAGGTCTGGGCAGCCAGGAAATGAAGGCATAGTCTCTGCCTAAAAAATGGCATCCAAGTGTTTGGGGCTAACCCACATGGCCTGCCACCCACTTCAGTCCAGGTGCTTGTATGACTGATCAGGTTCAGGAGGTATTAGCTGAAAGCACGTCTGTGTGGCTCAGCACTCTTTGCCTAGGTAAGTGGCAAGATCAGATCTGTGAGGCATGCACAGGCAAAACAGCAAGGGGGATTCCTACTAGCATACTCAGAGACATTTTCAGGCTGTACAGCTTGCTGCATGCCAGATTTAGCTTTTATTCAGATGAAAGAAAAAGATTTATGTGCTGCATGCTGCTTCCCAGAATTGAGGTGGTAAGCACAGCTCTCACCCAGTGGTCCCAGAGCTGGCAGTAAAGGTACCTCCACCATATTGAAATGTTGAGAGAGGCAGAGACAGCATCTAGGGCCACAGCAACCAAACTGCTTACCATTTTAAAATGCTTCTTGTTAGTAAAGAATTTCAGATACACATCAGGACAGATTCAGACATAAAAGAGCTCTAAAGGAGACACAATGTGTTTAAAAAATATAAATAGGCTTGGGAGAGAGGAGAAAAGGAGTAAATAGTTTTAAAAAATAAAACAAAGTCTTTAAAGAGACAGTAAAGTAAAAGTAATGTAAAAGAGTACAGAGAGTCATAGATTAAAGGAGTAAAGAAAAACCACATAAGGATAGAAAATACACAGAGAGTCTGGATTATATATATTATTGTGTTTTTTAAATAAAGTTTTTGACTATTAATGAGCTAACTGCAGAGAGACATTAGATTGTGGAGGTGACTAAGCTTAACCAACATATATATTTTAAAGATATCTCGACTTCAAAATTCAAGTCTAAGGTCTTTTTGGAAAAGAAATTCTGCTTCTGTTTCCATAGATGAGAATCTGTAGATTCCTTCCAGGCTAATGTGGTTTGGTGAGAGCAAGACCCCCTGAAAAGTCACCATGAACCCTAAATATACTTCGCCTAACAAACAGCAGGAAGCAGTTTAGAGAAACAATGCCCAAATTTCCAAAATGAGTGTTTATAGATGTTTGTTTTCATTTGAAGGGGGTTGATTATAAGTGATTAATGGTCACAGTCAATCCCTTTCTTTAAAAAGGAGGAAGGAAGATATGATATAAAAATGAATACTTAACATTGGTATGGACTTTGGTTTATTGATACAAACTTAAGGTCAGTTTTGTTATATGTATATTTCTACTCCTGTTTAACATATTATGTTTATATAGTGCATTTAAAATTGTAAGGTATAGTTAAGAAATAGAGATTAATAAGTAATCATCTATAATAATCAAACTTTTAATTATTTTAGTTAGGATTTCTAGATATACAGAGATACTTTAGATAATCTTCAACACTTCAAAGACCTACAGAATATGGCATTTAAAATGTTTGAAGAACTTAGAGTTTTCTCAACAGTGATACATGTCTGCTTCTGGGAGCACCAATTACTTCAGAGAGGTTGATGGGAACTGAAGAAGCTCATTATGGAATTTGCATTCAATTTGACAAGTCTAGCCATTTGGGCAAGTAACTTCTCTTGCCTGGACTGCTTGATATAAACTGAACATGCATGACCCCCCAAAAAAAATGATAGTTGAAATTGCCTAAAGAAGGTGAGACAGTCCTTCAGGAGTCCTGATTCATGAAAGGGTCTGCCAGTCATTATGCAGGACACAGAGGAAAGTGACTGACAAACTGCCAATAGAAGCAAACAGTCTTTCAAATTTCCTGCTTCATGGAAAAGCTCATACTATAGGCCTGCATGTTGAAAATGGATACCCTAATGTTATAAAAGAACATCGGGTGACTGTCCAGGCAGCAAGATGTCTCTGTCAATTCTAGAGTTTTGAAAGTTGTTTACAATGTACTTTCTCTTTACTTAGATAATATTATCTCTTTCTGAGATCTTTGATGGAGTTGAAGACAGATATAGTTTTCATTAATTATATTCAAAGATAATTAGATATGAAACTTTAAACTCACAAAGATAAGATAGATGATAGAATATTTTCTTTAATTTTGGCCTAATACAAATAGAGTAAATATTTTAACTAATTCTTTCTTGATAATTGTTTTGTTATATGTAATGTTACTATGTTAATGTTAAAACCTTCCTTTCTATTTAGACAGAAAAGGGGAGATGATGTGGGATTTCCCTCTGTATGCTATGAATATTTTATTACCATTTGTTACTAAAGAAGTTGCTTTGGTCTATGGCATGACAGAATAAATCCAGGTGGGAAATCCTAACAGGAATATATATATAAAGAGTAGGCAAAGTCAAGGAGATACCATGTAGCTGCTGAAGGAGAAAGATGCCAGAACCTTGCCCTATAAGCCATAGCCTCATGATGATACACTAATTAATAGAAATGGGTTGATTCAAGATATAAAAACTAAGAAGGAATATGCCTGAGCCATTGGCCATGTGGTATTCTAATTAATATAGTTTCTGTGTGTGTGTGTGTGTGTGTGTGTGTGTGTGTGTGTGTGTGTGTGTGTGTTTTGGATCTGGGTGGCCTGAAAATGAAGGCACAGTCTCCAGTTACAGTTAGGAACAGATGTGTCTTACTGTCATGGAAAGCCTTATCTTATTAAAATACAATGCCATATTTAAATACCATATTCTGTAAGTCTCTGAAGTGTTTGAAGATCACCTATCGATCTAAAATATATCCCTGTATGACTTTGAAAACATACCTAATGTAGCTATAGGTTTGATTGCTATAAATGACTATTAACATATATATATATGTTAATTATATATATATATATAATCCTGAGTAGTTTTTAAAGACTAAACCTTTGCTACATTTTAAAATGAGCTGTCTAGGTGCAATACCCAACAAAAATAGTTTTAAAGTTATATCAGTATACAAAAATCCATGCCAAGATAAAATATTTGAGACTAGTGGTTATTCAAAAGAAGACTCAACAATCCAACCTTTTATCCTATCATTTCTATATGGTATCTACCCTTTTTCCCTTCAGAAAAAGATCCCTGAATCTAATCCCCTTATCCAGCTTTTCTCCTGACCATGACCAATAACAACTCGTAACTAATCCCCCAAAATGATGACAAACATCTATAACCCACTGAATGACCAAGAACTACCCACCCCACTTCTTGGGAATGTGGACATCATGTTCTCTGGACTGGTTCCTGTTGCCTGTGGATGATGGCATCTTTAGGAGACCCTGAGAAAATTGGGTTAATGATCAAGACCTGGGAGAGCTAGCTGTATCATTTGTTGTCCAGTATCTGTGTAATGAGAAAGTGTAGGGCTTACCTGAAGTCCTTGTGAGAGTAATCTGTAAGGCTGGACCATCACAACTAGCCACCTTGAAGTTTTTCTTGATATAGAATCTTAAGAAAACTGAGAGGCAGGGTGATCTGGGTCACCTGATTTCTTTGGTATCTGGTCCCATTGCTCTGAAAACACATAAACTTTCAAAGGTAACATATATACCTACATTAACACAAATATGGACTGTGTGTTGTACACAAGCCAGTCAAAGATGATTTTTATTTGTTTTATGTTTGAGCAGGTAAAATATATGTCAACTGTCTTGTAGTTTTTCTAGGTTTCTTTCTTATGTCTGCAGTCAGGATTTTCATGGGGTCTGCTCCAATCAAACCAGATCTCTATTAAACTTGAAGGAATCTACAAACTTTCATTTTCTGTGGGAACAAAAGCATAACTTCTTCCCCAAAGCAATATATTTTCTGTCTTCCATTTTAAAGTTAAGGCATTTCTAAGGCATCTAGACTGGTTTAATATAGCAGTCTCTTTTATAATCCCAAGTCTCTCAGCAGCTATCATTCTCTCACCAGGAATCAAAAAATTTAAAGTTAAGAAGACACCATACTATATCCAGACTCCCTATGCATTTCCCATCTTTATGTGACTTATCCATTTTATATTATTTTACTTTTTAAAGGATTTTATTTTATTATTTATAAATTATTTTTATGACTGTCCATACGCTTTTTTTCTTTTCCTTTTTTCCCATCTAAGCATATTTCTCTCTCTCTTTTCTAAATACATTTTTAAGCATACTATATCTGTTCAGAGTTTTTTTTTCAGTCTGAATAGATTTACTAAGTGTCTTCAACAGCACTTACAGTGGTCTCTGACACACATGAGCCAAACCTTAAACTGTTAAGCAGCAGCCAGGCCTACCCCTGCTAGCACATGGCCTGAAGGCTGCCTCTGACCTGAACAGAGCCTCATGTCTGTGGACTTGGCCTAGAGTTGGTCTATCTGCCCCAGCTCCAGTAGGCACTTCCACCTAGTCTCCTGCCACCAAGTACCATGCTGCCCTTTGCTCATAAAACCCATTCACATGCTCGGTATCATGACCTCTTAAAAGAGCCGTACCTCTATGCAGAGCCTACCTGAGACAGCTTTTTCAGGCCCTATGTGGAAATACATGACCCCACATTGGATGTTGTTTGTAACCAGTCCTTTCTTGTCCCATCTACCAACTCCCAAATAACCACACAGAAATATCTTATTAACTATGAATGCTTGGCCTTAGCTTAGACTTATTTCCAAATGGTTCTTATAACTTAAATTGGTCTATATCTTTTAATCTACATTCTTTTACAAGATCAGTTGCCTTTACTCTGTACTGCCCATCCTGCTTCTTTTGTGTCTGTCAACCCCTCCTTTCTCATCCCCAAGACCTCTCTGTCTCCAGAAGTTCCACCTAACTTCTTACTGCCTAGCTATTGATCATTCAGCTGTTTATCAAACCAACCACAGTGACACATCTTTACACAGTGTGGAGGAATATTCTGCAATGGTCAACTAAACAAAAGGACAAGTCTAGGTTGAAAGAGGGTGGGTCTGGGGTGTCCAGAGGAGGCTGAGATGTATGTGAAGAGATGAGGGCAACAAACAAGACTGACAGTGTTAGCCCAAAGAGGAGTGGGGTTCAAGAGAGAAATGGAGATGGATAGTCCTTCAGACAGAGTTTATTAGAGAGCCAGAGAGAGTTACAGGCTCTATTATGCCAATAGGCAGCACCAGGGGAGTCTGAAGAAGAACTTCAGCCCACCCAGGGAGAGCACAGCCCAGGGAGTACAGAGCCTGTTCTTTCAAGTTCCACTGTGAGAGAGTAGGGAGTGGGGGAGCTGCTGTACCAGGAGGAAATGGGCTTAAGGTCGCTGACAGCAGCTAACAGCCTTACAGACATTATGTTTTCTCTTACCTCTGCTGAAGCAGGTATCTAAATGTCCCAAGAATATTTCTGG
>PVIU01003335.1:25660-147809 GCA_004026605.1 Ondatra zibethicus | reverse complement strand
ATGGGGGTCTTCACTGCACGGATACAGCATAGACATGGGGTCTTCACTGCACGGATACAGCATAGACATGGGGGTCTTCACTGCAGCTGTACAGCATAGACATGGGGGTCTTCACTGCACTGATACAGCATAGACATGGGGGTCTTCACTGCACCTGTACAGCACAGACACGGGGGTCTTCACTGCACCCGTATAGCACAGACAACATGGGTGGGCTGATTCTCAACTTGTTCACATGGAAACGCATTCCTTGGGTTTGCAGCTTTGTAGACACCAGTTCTAATGGCCTTGGACAGAACGCCACTCAGGAAGGAAGCCAAAGGGACCCAAGACAAACTCCATGGATGTTACAAACAGGGTGGGCTTGTTACAGAACAGGGCCTGGGCCAACACCTCCCCCAGGCTCTAGGGTGGAGCAGGATGGCTTCGGTGGCAAATTCCCTACTGAGGACAAAGGATAAATAAATAAAACTCCCAGGAAGTTGAAGTCACACCGACCATAAACAATCCGGCTAAAGCCACAGTGGTCCTGGCACCCAGACCTTTCTTTCTCCTTCCCTCTCTGGGTAGCAGCGTCACAGCACAGCCTGCTTCCACAGGTGGCCCAGGAGCAGGGCTTGTGGCTGTGTACACAGCGCTTCTCTAGTGTACAGGAACACCAGTAACATCCAATACTGAGCAGTGAGGCTTGGGAGAAATGCAGGTTTTGTTTTGGTGTTCAAGTAGGACCTGTTTAACTGAAACCCAAGGGTGTTGACACCGTGGTTCTCAGTCCATACTCCAACAAGCAGATTACAGGACATAACAAGGGAGGAGTGCCAGGGGGCAAGATGTCCCTTGCTGCCAGCAGAAGCTGTTCAGGTGCTATCAGTCACCAGTGTGTTCCCCAGGGAAGTGCCATAACGTCCTGCAGGAGGGACAGGTGTGAGGAGGAGAGGCTGTTTTAAAATCTGGTCTCCAGTAGGGGAGGTGGTGGCGCACGCCTTTAAACCCAGCACTCAGGAGGCAGAGGCAGGCAGATCCCTGTGAGTTACAGGCCAGCCTGGTCTACAGAGTGAGTTCCAGGACAGCCATGGCTACATGCAGAGGAACCCTGTCTTGTAAAAAAACAACAACAAAAATAAATCTGGTCTGCCTCACCGTGGATTTCCAGCAGGTTCTTGGTGCCAGCCTTGCGGTGCAGCTCATCGATGTTCTGGGTGATGACTACAACCCGTCGGCCCTGGTCACGTAGTCGAGCTTCACACTGGGCAATGGCCAGGTGCCCAGGATTGGGTTCCTTGCTCTTCATGACCTCCCTCCGGTAGTGGTAGAACTCCCACACCTGGGATGGGTTGCGGGCAAAGGCCTGGGGAGTCGCCAGGTCCTGAGGGGAGAGGCAGAAGTCAGGGAAGGAGCTGTGGAGGTGGAGAGGGGCCACTGTAGGTCTGGCTAGACTGTGTAGCACTGGTCTAGATCCCAGTCCTGGGACTAACCCCGGACTTAGACAGCCACTTCCCTGCCTGATGGGACAGAAGCAATGAACCTACCTCACTCATCTCACAAATTATGAATAGGAAGTAAAGAGACACGTGGGAAGTATCTGGATTGATACAGCTACATGTACTTATATGTAAGCTACACACATATGCATGGACATATATAACTACATACAAACATAGCTATACATACTTACATGCAAATCAGATACATATACACAATTACATGTATGAAGCTACATATTATAACATGCAAACCACACACACACACATATATATGCTTACACACAACTATACAATATTTCCAGCTATGTACATATGGTTACATGTACTCAGAGGTACACATGTATACATGCATACAACTAAACATAAATGTTTAGTTACATATACTTACACATGAACAAATATATACAGACAGACATACAACTGTATAGATACATGTTACATCTATTTACACACAAACCACATGTATGTATTTACATATAAAAAACTACACACATGCATATGACTATGTATTTATAAACTACACATATATATTCCTTTATAAGGAAGGTCAGGAGAACTTGGGCCAATCTGGAAAACAGAGTCAGCCCCTTTAAGAAAGACTACTCCTTGCTTGGAAGGGGGGGATGGCACCCCTTACGCTCCCACTTCCTACCCCATACCCCAGAGGACTGAGCTGCTACAAAATGGGCAGCAGCGGGAGGACTCCTAGGAGTCTACAAAAAATCCAAACTAGAGTCTCTGGAAGACTACCTCCAGGGCCCCTCCCACGCCCTTGATAGGAGCTGTTTGTTATAACAAAGTTTGTCCATTTTGTTGTTTTTCTCTTTGTGGCAAGTCCTTCCGGTTCCGCTTCAATCTGTAACTTACTTTCGCTCTGTCAACTGCCCCCGGGATGGTAACCCACTTTGCCTCTGGACCCTTAGGGTCTGGGCAGGGCATGGCATGGCATGTCCCTGCCTCAGATCTCTGGCTGTCACACTGCTAGTGGCTTCTCTCCGTCTCCCAGTTACTTGACATTCCTGTCTGAGTCTCTCCAGGACATACAATTCTTGGTCCCATGGAATGTACTCGCTGGTACCCTAGATGCCCACCCCAGATATTCATAGCACATAAGCATGCATACATACAGCTACACATACTTATAGACTAGACAGAAATGCATATGTACCCAACCACACACATATGAGTCACGTTAAATACACGCACACATAAAATCAATACACATTAACAGAATACATGGAAGATCTATACTTAAGGTGCTGGCCCTCTTCTAAGACAGTTCTTTCCTGTGACAGAGGGCAGAGCACAGCTGTCTGGGCTGGAAGCTGACAGGAAGCGCACAAGGAAATTCTGAACAGTCATGGAAATGTTCTGTATCCTGCCTGTGGTACCTTGGGTCCGCATGGAACTATGCACTCAACAAACACAGCATCTCAGGCCAAGTTAATTTTGAAAAGAAGCATATCAAGGGTGTTCCACTTCATAAGCAAGTCCCCGTCTCAGGCAGAGACAGCCCCACCCCAGCCAGAGATATCTCTACTCCAACCAAAGACATCCCTACCCCAGGCAGAGAGTCATGGCAGGTACAGTTCATGACCCTCTGCAACCCTGTGCTCCTTCTGACACCTAGGACACCCTGACCAGGAGCACTTGGGTCATTAACCTCTGAACTATAACCGCATGCGTGGGTCCCTGGGGCAGACTTGGAATCAGATGTGCCCTCTGATCGCTCTGCTTCCTGGCAAACTCTGAGCTTCCTTGGACACCAGAGCAGCTTCTCCCAGCTCCTTCTGTCACCTGCTACTGTCCCAGGCGTGCCTCTGGAGGCCCTTCTCTTTTACTGGACTCTTGGAACCCTCTACTCCTTTCTTCCCTCCTAGGCCCGAGGAGTGCCAGCGCATCCCACAGTTCCTCCTGCTTCAACACTTAGGAGGAAGGGACAGTGAGAAAGCCCTGCGGATTCTGGAAGGCACGCACTAAGGTGGTTGATTTTGTTCCTTCAACCAGCCAAAATGTATGAAGCCTGCATCATGTACCAGCATCCCGAGGCTGGGAGCTTCACATGGATACGACGCATGCAGTTCCCTTTCCAGGCTAGGAGAGATGGCTTAGCGGTTAAGAGGGTCCAAGCACAGATCCCAGAACCTGCATTAGGCTGCTAACAATCACCTGCAACTCCAGCTGCAGGAGACATAATGCCCTCTTCTTCCGAGGGCACCACATCTGCATCTGTACCAACCCCACCCGCATGCACACAATAAACATAAAATGACATAAATATTTAAAACTAGAGATTTCCCAAGCTGGGGGGGGGGGCGCAATAACAGGAACCAAAAGAAGGCAAGGACCATGATGGAATATTCTGGAGAAACACTGCTATAGCTTGGATCTGGAATGTTCCAGCATGTTGGAAGCTTGGCTCCCAGCTTGGCAAGTGAAAAGATGTGAACCTTTGAGAAGTGGGGGTTAATGGGAGAGTTAAGGCCACTGAGAATAATGTGAAGGGAACTGGGAGACCCTCGTTGCTTCGTCCTTTTTCTCACTCGGCTGTGTGTTTCCCATGATCTGTGCTTTTATGTACTTTTTCATCACAAGCCCAAAAGCAACGGGGCCAATGGATCACAGTGTAACTTCCAAAACTCTGAGTCAAAATTAACCCTTTATAAGCCGAATATCTCAGATATCTGTTATAGTAACAGAAAACATTTATATATGTGTAGTTTGTTTAAGTACATGTAGTTGTATGTTTGTGTAGCTATGTATATGTGCATGCATATATGTGTTGTTTAAAAGTACCTGTAGCTATATACATGTGTGTAGTTGTATTTGTTATTTGACAACTTGCCACAAGCTAGAGGCATCTGAGAAGAAGGATCAATTGAGAAAATGCTTCCATCAGACTGGTCTGCAGGTAAGTCTGTAGGGCATTTTCCTGATTAATAATTGATGTGGATAAGCCCAGCCCACTGTGGGTGGTGCTGCCCCTGGGCAGTTGGTACTGGGTGCTATGAAAAGCAGTACTCCCTTATGGCCTCTGTGATGTGGGATTCCCCTCTGTATGCTGTGATTGCCATTAATGAATAAAGAAACTGCTTTGGACCTATAGCAGGGCAGAACCTAGCTAGGCAGGGAAAACTAAACTGAATGCTGGGAGAAAGGAGGCAGAGTGAGAGAGAAGCCATGTAGCCCTGCCGGAGCTGGACAGAATTTTACTCAGTAAGCCACTGCCACGTGGTGATACACAGATTAATGGAGATGGGGTAAATTAATATGTAAGAGTTAGCCAATAAGAAGCTAGAGCTAATGGGCCAAGCAGTGTTTTAAATAATATAGTTTCTATGTGATTATTTCGGGTCTGAGCTTCCAAGCAGCCGGGAAACATACAAGCAGCCTCCCTCCAACACCTCTGCATCAGTCTCTGCCTCCAGGTCCCTGCCTCCAGGTCTTGCTCTGACTTCCCTCAGGGATGGACTGTGACCTGAGAACTGTAAGATAAAATAAACCCTTTGCTTTCTCAAGTTGCATTTTGGTCACGGTCTTTATCACAACAAAAGAAGCCTAACTAGGGTGATATATAACATAGAAATGTCCTGTGCTATCACTGTACTGTTGACGATACAACTCTATCCATCTGCTAAACCTCACTGAATGGTACACGAAAAATGTGCAAATTCTCCTGTACATCTATTTTCACAAAAACTGGACAGTAAAACAATGAACCAACCAAGCTTGGGCTGCAGAGATGATCCAGTGGTTATGACCACTTGCTTCTCTTGCAGAGAACCCAAGTTCAGTTCTCAGTGTCCACATTGGATGGCTCATAACTGCCTGTACCTCTAGCTCCAGGGGACGCTTCTGGTTTCCTTGCTGTCTTAGTTAAGGCTTCTGTTGCTATGAATAGACATCATAACCACTGCAACTCTCATAAACGAAATTATTTCATTGAGGCTGGCTTACAGTTCAGAGGTTTAGTCCATTATAATCACCTGGCTGGAAGCAAGGCAGCATGCAGGCAGATATGGTGCTGGAGAGGGAGCTGAGAGTTCTACATCTGAATCCACAAGCAGCAGAAAGAGAGAAAGACACTGGGCCTGGGTTGAGCATCTGAAACCTCAAAGCCCATCCCCAGTGACACACTTCCTCCAACAAGGCCACACCTCCTAACAGTGCCACTCTATATGAGCCTTTGGGGGCCATTTTCATCCAAACCACCACACTTGGGTACCCACACACATGTGCATATACTCACACACAGATATATACACATACACATACACATAAATGAAATAAATAATAAACCTTTTAAAAAGTCAAATGCATGCACTTCATAGAACTTATGCTGTATTGCCCTTCATATAATTGCTTAAACACCAAGCTCTAAGCGGTCAATGAGTTTCATAGAATCTTTACAATGTGTAACACTTAATTCCAATTATCTTTAGAAAAGTTATGAATTGTGCTAACCAAGGTCAATGCAGTTCCTAGAAGGACTGAATTGTTAATAAAAAAGAAGAAGAGGAAAAGATGCACTCTTTTCATACCCAGAAGGTAAGGAAAGTGTCTGCCTTGCCCATGTGAGATTCTCCAATGCTTCCCTAGGAGGGAAGGAGAGGCCCCAAAGCCTCAGGTGGTAGACAGAAGGTAAACAAAAGGTTGCATGTCCTGGACAACAAGAACTTGAAAGATTCTTGAGTATCAACAGAAGAAAAAGGAGCAGACAGCTGCTGTGATCTGAGACACTGACTTCTACCTCCCAAAGAGAAAGATGTTCAGGCTACAGGGCTGCCTGCAAGCCTCGTGGAGGAGCTCTGGGGTCCTATGCGCCATGGTCACAGCTTGTGGGAGTCATCACACATGGTGAGGGAGGCTCTCCAGGGATGTTGTTACTTTCAATAACTCCTCACCCATACTTTTGCTATAACTCCAATTTAAAAAAAAAAAAAAAAAAAAAAACCGCGCTACTTCACCCAACTGGATGGTGGTGCAATCCTGACTCTGGTCAGTCTTGCACTCCCTTTCGGAGGTGAAGTGTGTGTGTGTGTTTCATGGTTCATGCACATGAGTATGTAGATGGGTACAGGTGTGCATGAGTAGCCAGAAGTCAGAGGAGGATGTCTTCCTGTTGCTTCTGCCTTATCCCCTTGAGACATGGTCTCTCAGTGAACTAGAAGCTTGCCGTTTAGGCTAGGCTGGCTGGACAGCAAGCTTCTAGGACCTTCCTGTCTCCACTTTCCAATGCTGGGGTTTCGAGCATCCAGTTATGCTCAGCTCTTTATGTGCATGCTGGGAGTCAAACTCAGGCCCTAATGTTTGATGCTTGCACAGCAAGTGCTCTCACGCACTAAACCCATCTCCCTGGCCCCAAATTTGCTATCATTGTCATCATAGAGACGTGTTGACACTGAAACCAAGAGGACAAAATGGTTACTGCCAAATTCAAGCACTGCCCTTGGGCTTCAGGTATATATATATATATATATATATATATATATATATATATATATATATATATATATATATATATATATGGATGCTGAATCAACCACTATAATAGCTTCATCCGGAAAAGCCTTTGGTAGTCTGGAAGTGTTACTAACCTGAGCTTGCCATTTTCTCCAATAACCTCCAGCTCCTCTGAAAGTTGGAACCCCACTCTCCGCACTAACACCAGCCCCTGAGATGATGGCTATGTGCTTGGCATTTGCAAAACACTTCCGAAAATCTGCCATATCTAAACAGAAAATAAAACCTGTGTCAATCCAGAGTACCAATGGGACACTTATATTCCACACCAACTGTCTATGGCATAAAACTTGAATAAAATTACACTGTAAGATACTCCAATAGGGGCCGAAGAGCAAGAGCACTTGTTGCTCTTACAGAGGACTGGTGTTCAGTTCCCAGCACCACATAGTACTTCACAACCATCTCTAACTCCAGTTCCAGATATTTCTGGTGCCCTCTTCTGACCTCTGTGGGCACCAGGCACATGCATGCACACATATTGGCAAACATTCGTACACATTAAATAAATAAACCTTCAAAAACTGAAAGATTTAAGATATCCCAATAAAAAGTATTCCTCAGGGCTGGTGAGATGTCTCAAATAAGGTTTAAAAAAACATTCCCTGTACCATGGAGACATCATCGTGTACACTTGATATGTGGGTGTATGGTATCTCAAGGAAATGAGGGCTTTGGGCACACACCTAGCACGGCATCTCAGCTCCACGTTCCAGCCCGCTGTGTGATCTGAAGGGCTTACACTCTGTATACTCAGTTCCGTGGGTTGCTTGGCATGCATGATGCTCTTACCTTAGAGCATGGTCATGCAAATGTAAAAGGGTTGATGGATCCAGATTTCTTGTGGAAAGTCAAGACAAAGAAAGCCTCTGTGCTTATGAGCAACCTGACCTGAGGCCCACTAGACCAAGCATCTAAAATTCTCCTTATGCTCACTTGCCCTGTGGAAATCATGCTACAGCTTCCTCAGCACCGTGACCAACGTAGGCATTTATAAGGATGACTTTACTTGAACTTGGTCGAGCCATGGTGAGGCAGATCTTGCTTTGCGGGGAGGCTGGAGGCTTCAGTCTACAACACAGCTGGGAAATGAATCGGCCGGGAACGATCTGGAGCGGTCGCATCAGGTTTTCTTTGAAGTACTGCTTCTCCAACAGGCTTTAGAAAAGTTACAAAACGACATAGAAACAATCATAAAACATTTAAATATGTAGCATTCTTTATCTCCTTAGAGGAGTTATTGCTGTATATAAGTATAAACATTTTGCTACTTGATTCAAGATAACTAGTCCTAAGTGGAAAATCTCATAAATATACTCAGCCAGCAGAACACTGTTAGTCCAGCCTACTTCAAATGTGCTCACAACACCACTTAATGTGAAATCTGTTAGAATAAAGACCAAACATATTATGATTTCTAATTTTATTTTATTTTTTTGGTTTTTTTTTTCTTGAGACAGAGTCTAGTTACATATTACAGGGTAGCCTTGAATAATGTTCTTCCCAAAGCCTGAGATTACAAGCCCGCATGCCACCATACTAAGAGAAATGTTTTTTTAAGCTTTTGGGGCTGGGTGAAACTCAGGCATACCAGGCATCTGGAGCTACACCCCATATCCTTATCTTGTGCCTTATTGAACACTGAACTAAAAAGGGATCGTTGCAATGGTGAAGCTGAAAACTCCCAAGTTAGGTCATGGTGAATAAAGGACTATATTGGTAAGAATGCCCTAACACTACGGAGGCAGGGGGGGCTGGAGTTCAAGGTCATCCTCAGCAACTAGGGAGTTCAGAGCCACACCTGAGAGCCCCTTTGGTTTTTCGAGACAGGGTTTCTCTGTGTAACAGCCCTAGCTGTCCTAGAACTAGCTCTGTAGACCAGGCCATCCTTCTCACAGAGATCCACCTGCCTCTGCCTCCCGAGTACTGGGATAAAAGGTGTGCACCACCACAGCTCAACTGAAAGCCTGTCTTAAAAACCAACCAACCAACCAACCAACAAAAATCCACAAAACAAAATGAAACAAAACAAAAGAAAGATAAAACAAAAAGAACACCCTTAATTGAAGCCTTTAGCAACAGAATGCCATGCTATTCAGCCTGGTTGTTTTAATTTATGCTCTGGACTGCTGCTTGGGTGTGCAGTATCTCTCATGTGGGGCTGTCTACCTGAGGTCACATCTGAGACCCTCAGGAATGTGAAGTCTCCAGTTCCACCTCAGACCACAGTCCGACACCTGGCCTAGCCCTCAAGCCACCGATAATCTTGATGGCCATTCGCGTTTGAAATTATAGCTTGGGAGGGGGTTAAATGTGAGGGGTGTGTGTGTACATGTGTGTGCATATGTACGTGTGTGTGTGTGTGTGTGTGTGTGTGTGTGTGAAATGGAGACCAAAGGACATCTTAAGGTGTTGGTCCTCAGAATTTGAGACAGGATTCCTCAATGGGATCTAGAACTTGCCAAGAAAGCTAAGAGACCCAGGGATCTACCTATTTCTGCCTCCCCAGTGCACACACCACCACACCTAGATTTTTTTTTAAACATGGGTTCTGGGGTCAGAGTTAGGTCTTTAAGCTTGCAAGACAAACATTTCCTGACTGAGCTATCTCCCAAGCCCCAAACATGAGAATTTTAAAACAACAACAACAACAAACCCTGCTACATTTGTAATAGTACAAAATACTTTTTAAAATCTGGCTACCTTTTTCAAATGTATATTTTATTTTTAATTATGTTTCTGTGTGCATCTATGTGTGTGGAGGGGGTAGTGCACATGAAAGCAAAACCATGGAAGCCAGAAACATTGCATCCCCAGGAGCTGGAGTTACAGGCTGTTGTGAGCTGCCCAACATGCTAAGCCATCCCTCCAGCCCCCTTCCTGAACTTCTGATCCAAGAGTTTTGAAGACAAAGTGATTTTTGGAAACTGAACTAGACGAACTATGTATACTGCCACAACAAGTAAGATGTGGGTCTCGATGTGTCAATCAAACTTGTAAGCTGAGAGGCACATTTAGCAGAAGTTTATACTTGAGAAATTTCATAAGAGGAAAACAGGGGCTGGATATGGAGTCATGTTCTTGCAATCACAGCTCTCAAGAGGCCAGAAGCAGGAGGATTTTCACTAGTTCAAAGTTAGCCTAGACTATATAGTAAGTTCGATGTCAGCCTAGGCTACAGAGTAGACCCTGACTCAAAGAGAGATAGAACACAACAGCTGGATTGATCCAAGACGACTTATCTACAGACATTAGAGAATTGGGTTAATAGAAGAGCCTAGAAAAGACCTAAATCCCCATCCATAGAAACAAGTTCAATAAGCAAGGGAAAACGTTCACAGTGGGCAATACTGCTGTTATTCACAAAGAAAGCAGGGCTGGGGAGAGGTTAAGTCAGTAAGATTCTCGCCATACAAGCACAAGGAAGTAAGTTCAAATCTCCAGTACTCATAGAAACCCAGGTGTGACAGCACATGCCTGTAACCTCAGCACTGAGGGGAGGGGGCACACAGAAAAGACTAGAATGGCTCCCCAGCCACCAGCCTAGCTAAATAGGCAAGTTCAAGATTCAGCGAGAACCCTGCCTCCAAAAATAAAGGGTCAGTGAGATGGTGCTTGACACCAAGCCTAATGGCCTAAGTTTGATCTCCAGAACCTACATGGTGGAACAAGAGAATTATCTCGGCCACTAGCTGTCCCCCAACCTTCACAGTGTGCTGTGGTGTGAACGCTTATGCCCCCGCTCCAAGTGAATGTAAAAAAAAAAAACATTTTAAAAATAAGAGAGCAATAGAGCAAGACAATCAACAGTGGCCTCTGGCCTCTACATGTACACATGTACACATACAACTATGTACATACACATCCATTCATATACACAAGCATTTATGTAAAGAATTCTTGATTGTATTCCTAAAACATTCCAAACTAAACCAAGACTGTATTTGTGGTCGGGATGAAAGGGGAGGAAATGCAGAGACGTGGGGGGAAGGGGAGCGCTGAATGTATCCTGTATCCTGACCATGGCAGGAGTTACATGGCAATGTCTAAGACAACTTAAAGAAGCCTACACTCAAAAAGAGTTAATTTTACTGTATTTGTGGTATATTTAAAAATAATGGGTAAAAAGTTTCCATTTTATAAGATGAAAAAAGTTCTGGGGAAGAATGTCACAGCCACCAACCATGACTGCACCGTGGCTTTTAAATGGTGAGGACGTTCGGTGTGAAGTTATCTTCATTGTCAGCTTGAGCCGGGCCGGGTGGCACACGCCTTTAATCCCAGCACTCGGGAGGCAGAGGCAGGCAGAGGCAGGCAGATCTCTGTGAGTTCGAGCCCAGCCTGGTCTACAAGAGCTAGTTCCAGGACAGGCTCCAAAGCCACAGAGAAACCCTGTCTCAAAAAAAAAAAAAAAAAAAAAAAAAAAACCCAAACAAACAAGAAAACATTGTCAGCTTGACCATGCATTCCTTGCCATGGTAGCTTGTCCCCTCAAACTGTGAGCCAGAATGAACCCTTCTTCCCGTCAGCTGCGTGGTCAGGTGCTTTGTCACAGAGATGAGAAAAGTAACTAATACAGATGGTGACCTTTATGGTCTGTGGATTTGGGCCAGTTATTAACAGTCAGAATAAGAGAGTTTGGTATCAACTGATAGAGATCACCAGAACACATGGTTGGAAGCAAAAGGCTAATTAGTACTTCATAAGAGATGGGGACGACAAGAATTTGGTACTTACGAGGATTTTTTTTTTAAGATTAAGAATTCCTAAGAAATTAGTGAAAGAATCGGGTGTGGGTGGGAAGCAGTATATACAGAAATACAAAGAGAAGCCAGGGTTTCAATATCTACGTGAATATCTTGCTCGAACTGTCAGTGTTTTCTAGGGTGTTAATTGTGAAACCTTTTTATTTTATCTTATTTTAATTCATTTATTTTAGGTGCACGAATGTTTTGCTTGCATGGATATATTTGTGTGCACTGCTTGCCTGGGGCCCTAAGAGTTCAGAGGAGTGTGCCACTTGCCCTGGAACCGGAGCTATGAATGGCTGTGAGCTACCACATGGGTGCTGGAAACTGAACCTGGCTCTCTACAAGAGCAACAAGTGCTCTTAACCTCTGAGCCATCTCTCCAGCCCTGTTTCTCGGAGATGAAGGAGCAGCTCCGTGGAAAATTGTCTGTCAGCACACCCAAGGCCGCGCAGGTTCCATAAGAATCTCAAGTGTCTCAAAGGGCTGATGGGGGCGGTTCAGGCTCCTGTGAGGGCATGGGGGAGAGATCACATAAATGTTTGGCTGCTGTGAGGAAGCAGGCCACTTTGACTGTACATTGTAGGGGACATTATTGACGAGTAAGAGGTTGTTGGAAAGCAGTGGGCCTTTGGATTTGTGGTTTAGATAATGTACTTGCTCAGTTGAAAAAGGATAACCAAGTGGTCTGGGTTTTCTCCTGATCCATTGTGGTCACGCATGGCCTTGCCTGATGTTGGTGCTCTGAGGCATAGTTTATATTTAACAGAACACAAAGGCCTATGAGACAGTCCTTGACTCCAAACAGAAGCAGACTAAACACCCATCACCTTTTACATAAGTGAACAAATGATTCTTCACAATGAAGACTGCTCAGCAAGAAAGAGAACAAACCACTCACACATTCAACCCCATGAAGGACTCCTTAAAGTTTTCTCAACAGCGGCTTCACCATGAAAAACACGGGTACTATTACCTATGCCAAGCAGTCCAGGATAGCATGACCAGTAACAAGACATGGCTCATATTCAGAAATAAAAATAATGACAAAAAAACCCCACACACAATGCTAAGAAGGCCAACACAAAAGTTGCACTCTGAGACCATTAACGTGATGTTCCAAAAAAGAAAAACTATAGGGATAGAAATCTCATTATTGGTTTTCGGTCAGGGATCAGGAGACAGGAGCCATCTTACATTGGAAAGTTCTACATCTTTATTTTTGTTATGCTTTTTTTTTTTGACAGCTTGTGAACTGTAAAATAAAATCAGTGATTTTGGCAGTGTGTGCATAGTACCACAGTTAACCCCAACTAGAAATGTGACGCGAACATGCTGACATTTCTTGGGTAACCTGTCTCTGTTGTGAGTAGAGACACCACACAGGAAGCCTGGGATGCTCAAACCGGAAAGGAGGGGAAAGGGGGCCAGAATGGACATCTGAGTCTGGCGAAGGAGGAAGAAGATTGACACAGGGGCTCATACTATACCTCAAACTGGCTTAGGACTCACTATGCAGTCCAGGCTAGCCTGGAACTCATGACAATGTTGTTCCAACTTTATAACAGCTAGGATTACAGATGTGAGTCACCAAGCCCAGGCTTCACTGTTGCCTGCCTCATATCACACATAAAAAGTCACGCCAAGAGAAAAAGAGATGGCTTGGACAATGATTTCTTAGCTAGACCCTAAACACAGGTAATAGAAGCAGAAACAGACAAACAGGCTGATAAAGGAATCAGTCATTTACACAGTGGGAGAAAATACTTCAAACCATACATTTGATAAATGCTAATGTCTAAAATATATGGAGGCGGCTGGAGAGATGGCTCAGCAGTTAAGAGCACTGACTGCTCTTCCAGGGGACCAAAGTTTGATTCCTAGCATCCATACAGTGGCTCACATCCGTCTATAATTCCAGTTCTAGAGAATTCAACATCCTCTTCTGGCCTCCTTAGATACCACACACACAGTATATAGAATTATATACAGGCAGGACACCCATACACATAAAGTTAAAAAAAAGTCTCAAAAAATTGTAAGTAATTTAAATAAAATAAAATACAGAGGGCGGGTGATGACTCAGGGGGTAAAGGCGTTTGCATCCAAGCCTGAAGACCTGAGTTCAATCCCTGGTGATGAAAGGAGAGAACCAACTCCTGCAAGTTGTCCTCTGATCTCCACATGAGTGCCATGTCATGTTCCTGTACACACACACACACACGCACACACACTTACATATATAATATATATTTTTAAACTCGGTTGCAAGAAAGCAGCCTAGTTTTAGAAATGAGCAGAGCTCCCTCGATGGGTATTTCTCGAAAGAAGATATTGAAACAAGGAAAATAAAACCACAATGAATTATCACCTCAGATCTGCTGGTGTGGCTATTATCACAAGGACAAAAGCTAATGTTAACAAGGATGTGGACAAAATATCAGCACAGCCATTTTGGAAAACAACATAGAGATTCCTCAAAAATTCAAACCAGAATTACCATGCATTCTAGCAAGCATGTTATAAAGGGATTGAAGGTCAATATGTGGGAGAGGCATCCACACTTGAATGCTAAATCTCGTGTTATCCACATGGAAACAATCTAGGTGTTAATCAACAGAGGAATAAATAAAATGTAGCCTATGCATATGTAAGTCAATATTAAAAGAAAGGATTCTATTGTTTGGGACAAAGCAGATGATCCTATTAAAATAAGTGAAATAAGCTAAGCACAGCTGGGCAGGCATCCTGACCTGACGTGTGGAGTATATAAAGTCAAACTCACAGAAGCAAAGAACAGGGTGATGGTTACTAGGGGCTGGGTGTGGGGGACAACATGGGGCATGGAGATGTTTGTCAAGGGGCACAGACTCTGGGTAAGAGAGAATGCGTTTTTGCTGTTCTAGTGCCCACCAAAGTAACCATAGTAGATAAAGATGGAATGCACGTTTCAAAATTTTGAAACAAGTAAACTGGAAAGATTCTTACCACTAAAAAATAGTAATATGGTAGACATGTTGATTAGCTTGACTTACTATATATAATACATGCATATATCAAAACACCCCCATTGCACCCCAGAAATATACACAATTATCTCTTATCAACTGAAATGCAGGAGTTTTAAGTCATGGGATAGAATGTGTGGCAACTGTATTGGCAGAAACGTTCACAGGTTGTCAGCAAAGACTCCTTGGACACCAAAAGCTCCACAACTGAGATCAATACACCAGTTCCAGACTTTGTCGCGGACTGGCTCCACTCACACCCGCTCCTGTTAAGGCTACCTGCCATTAAAACCTAAGAAAGAGTATAGCCTAGGACCCAACCTCTCCTAACATGTGCGTGCGGGGCTTCCAGCCCCCACCCCCTGAGGGTTTTCCTCCAACCTCGCAGCAGCTGCTCGTTCCTGATCTCCCATCTTCCCAGAGCTGAAAACTGCGCCTCTACTCCCCATCCCCCGCCCTAACCTCCACACCACTCGCAAAACTTTGGGGCACCATCCTCCGGCTGCTTGCTTGGCCTTAACCTTTCCCCATTTCTCTGTTGCCATGATCGTCAAATCCTACGGGCTCTACCTTCAGACTGTGTCGCCATCCGCTGCTTTCTGCAATTCCATCGCCACCACTACAGCCTGCCCCTGTCACCTTAGCCAAAGTGCCCTTCCTCCAGGTCACTGCCTTCCGGGGCCCAGTTGCTCCCTGGGGTTTCTCTCCTGCCCATCGCTCGTCCGCCACCCACCCCGTCGCTGGCTTCCCTACCGACGCCCGGCCGCGCATGCGCGGGGTGGGGCGCGCAGAGCCAGGACAAAGCTAGGACCCCTCTAGTCAGGCATAAGACGCACCTGCAGAAGGCGGTGGGGACCGAGCAGGCAGGAGAGGCCGCGGGGCGGAGCGCTCGGCATCCTAGTGTCCCGCCCCGGCTGCAGCGACCCCTGCCGGAGACCCGGAGCGAGGCTCGAGCCAGCCTTGGCTTAGCTTTTCTTTGCGGGTTTTAGTGGGATCAGGAGTCAGGGGAAGGCATAGGAACTTGCTAGATCTTTATGACCTTCCAAGGTTCGTTCCACTTCCCAGATAGGTCATGAACTACCGCCTGCTCTGCGGCCTCCCTGAGCACACTGGGGGACGACAGTTTCAGTACAACAGAATCATTTTCCTTGAATTTCTGTGGCAAACCCTGGCAAGTCGGTTCCAGGCTAGCCCAAACCTCTCTAACCTGAGAGGTTGTGTTTCACTGCTGCTGGTGCCAAGATCCACCGGCTTTACAGACTTCTCCACCTTTCTAAGATACTGGTGATGGACCAGAAAGGGAAATAATATGAGAACTTGGGAGCAAATTGGTTCACGTTTATCTTTCTCTTTCCCAACTTAAACCTCAAATGCCCCGTTGGCGGGACATTCGGCCCACTGTGAAGCCCCCCTTCTGACCTTAAGATCTATCAGCACCCCAGAGACTTGCAGAAAAAGAAATCGAAGCAGGCTTTCATATCTGGCTGTTTAACATCAGACTGCTGTTGTTTTTCTAGTCGAATGCACGGTGTTTGCCTGGTGCCGGGTACTTCTGATCAAATTAAGCATGTTGATGGATTTAAATCTTCCCCGTCATCTGATGTCCTCACTGCACAGCTGAGCAAACTGAGGCCCAGGAAAGTCAAGCAACTGTCCAAGGCACATAGTTTTTGATTCGTGGGTTTGAGATTTGGACCTAAGTGTGGCAATAGGGCACAGGAGACAGGCGTCAAGGTTACCATGAAAGAAGCCAGCTGGCAGACAGACTGTAAAGCCCTCCCCACCAGGGTTTCCTGCAACATAGCAGAGAGGGCCGGGACTATGTAAACGACCCATAAAGGCTCACTACCCTAGTGGCTGGAGGCTGTTAAGAGTTTCTACCCTTTTCCACCTCTCTAGACTATTTGGTGCTTGGAGAAGTTCCCCTTCTTAGTAAACTGCCTCTACTTCTAACACTGTCCATGTGGCCCTGTATCCTTTGTCCTGAGACATGAGACCCTAGAATCGCAGCTGGTAACCTCTAAACTCATCTATGGCCTAAGTGCTCCAGAGACAGGTTGTGGGGTATTTGTACACTGTGTGAAGATGTGTTGCTGTGATTGGTGTAATAAGAAGCAAAATAGCCAATAGCTAGGCAGGAGAGAATAGGCGGGATTTCCAGGTGGCGAGAGGAAGTCAGAGGGACCAATCTAGGTGCACAAGTGATGCCAACCAATACAGAACAAGTTGGACATACGGGGCAGAGGAAAGATAATGGAGCTAAGGTAACTGAGCCACATGATAGAACGTAAATTAATAGAAATAGGTTAATTAAGTTATAAGAGCTACTTAGAAAAAAAAGCCTAGATTAAGGTCAAGCTTTCATAATTAAAAGTCTCCATGTCATTATTTGTGGGCTTGCAGTCCAAGCCACTACTTATGATGCCTGGGCAAAGTATTGTATTCCAGGACTTTGCTTTTTTTTTTCTTTTGCTGTTGGGAATATTGAACCCTGGATTGAACCTCATGCTAGGCAAACTCTCTACCACTGAGCTACCTCTCCAGTCCTTTTGTTGCTTTTCATGCTTATGATAGTGACCACCATATGTTAATCCTTCACTATCAACACTTGGAGGACTGGGGGAGAGACAGCTCCTCATTGCAACTTTCCATGGTCCACAGACCCGATATGTAGCCCTCCATCACCCATGGGTTCTGCCATTTCTGAGGCGCTTTATTCCATCCACATCCAGAGTGCTTCCCCCATGGCCCACCCCGATGCACTGTCCACTCCAGCCTTTCTTCTAGGCTTGGAAAGGTCAGCTTTTCCCAACCTCACCACTCGAGAGATGTTCCCTCGGAATCAGTGGTCCAGAAAGTATGTCGCAGGGCTCGCAGGAAAGTGCAACGGCCGTGGTGAGACTTTCCAGGCTCAGGCTTCAGGCTTCAAACTTGGTCATCCACACCATGATAGGTGCACATGGTAGAAGATGCCATTAAAAGAGGCCTGGCTGGTAAGCTGGGAGGACAATAGAGAAGAGTCTCGTAAGCAGAAGGAGGGATTATAGAGCCCTGAACAGCAATCCCTTCTAAGGGAAGACAGGAAGGCCCACTGAGCAACTGAAAAAGAATCTGCGGTGGTTCTGGAGTTTGGGGGCAGCCGTGTTCCAGGCACTATACAGTTATGATTTCTGCCCCTGCCCCTTGACAACGTGAGTGCTTGAGAGTGGAAAGGGCTGATATAAGATGAAAGCACTTGGCTCATTAAGCTCTGCCATGCTTGGATGCTGAGGAACTAGCCCAGGGCCTCGAGAGTATAAACTTAAAACGAGCTGAGCTTGTCACTCATTACCCATCACTCTGCAGGGCTCAGGGGACACTGTCCAAGATAACTGTCGAGCGGAAGAGTGGCTCAGGGCTTGAGGATGCTTCTTGCCCTCTCCCTTGGAAAAATAAAACAAAGACAAAGCCTAGGAAGTTGTACCAATGCAGATGTGGTGTCCAATGGATAAAAATAAAGTGATTTAAGTGATAAAGTGTTTTCCACAGGTGATGACATTATTGGGGGTCAGGCTGGCTCTAGAGCAGCGGTTCTCAACCTGTGGGTCGCAATCCCTCTGGGAGTCCAGCATCCCTTTCACGGGGATCTTGTATCCTGCATATCAGATATTTACATTATGATTCACAATGCTAACAAAATTAATTATGAGGAAGCAATGAAAATACTTTTATGGTTGGAATCCCCACAACATGAGGAACTGCATTAAAAGGTCAGAGCATGAGGAAGGATGAGAACCACTGCTCCAGAGGAGAGCAGTCTGACCAGGGCAAGCAGCAGAAACCAACACTGAAGGGCTGGTTTAATTAGAAAAAATGACTTTGTTAATCCTAGCTAACAGCTGTTCCTACCCCTCCCCAAATGGAAACAAATGGCAGAGTTCTCTAGAGGAACTGAGAGAATGAATGTATATTAAAGTAGGGGTTTATTAGACTGTCAACTTGTCACGTGCTATGGTCACCTGAGAAGAAAGAATCTAACTTGAGAACATGTCTCCATCAGATAGGCCCGTAGGCAAGTTTGTGAGGCATTTCCTTGGTTAATGATTAACGTGGAAGTACCCAGCCCACTGCGAGTGGTACCACCCATAGGCATGTGGTCCTGGGATACATAAGAAACGAGCTGAGTGAGCCCTAAAGAGCAAGCCACCAAGAAGCCTTCCCCTAAGGCATCTGCTTGAGTTCCTGCCCTGACTTCGTTCGATGAAGGACTGTGATGT
Source organism: Ondatra zibethicus (assembly GCA_004026605.1). Taxonomy (NCBI): domain Eukaryota; kingdom Metazoa; phylum Chordata; class Mammalia; order Rodentia; family Cricetidae; genus Ondatra; species Ondatra zibethicus. Next base: position 128,790 of record PVIU01003335.1, on the reverse strand, counting down.
GGAAGTGTAAGCCAAGCAACTCCATTCCTTTCCAAGTTGCTTTTGGTCAAAGTGTTCTACCACAGCACCAGAAAGCAAACTGATACAATGATAGAGACCGGGTAATCCAACAATGGCTGTCTGCCCACAGAGAGCCTGAGAACCCAGAAGCTGCTCAGTGCATGAGGCCAGATGCTTTGGCAGGCTAATGGCCTTGAGGATTCCTGGAGAGCCACTGACCGTCAGTCCTCATTGAAAACCTGAAGAAGCTGGATTTGGATATCAGAGTAGGGATGTAGAAGTAGGACCAAGATAAGAGAATTTGCAAACACAGTGGACAAACGTGCAGACAGGACAGATGGACTCTCCAATATGGGGACAGCAAGGCAAAAAGCAAAACTCCTCTAGACCTCCTTCTATCTGGGCTGCCACCAGAAGGTGCCATCCACATTTAGGGAGGGCCTTCTCACTCCAAATACCCTGATCAAGAAAATTCCTCACAGATGTGCTCAGCAGTTTCCCTCTTGGTTCCGGTCAAATTGATAGCCCAGATTAATTTACACAACTCAGATGTCTCTCCGTGGGAGAATGGATGGACAGACTACAGTGAATCATACATCAACTGTCCAATAAAAGGGGAGGGGACCACTTGGATGAGTGTGCGCACACCAGTCACATAAAGCTACCTAGCAACTGTGTGATTCAACTTCTAAGACATTCTAGGAAAGAGAACTTTAGGGGCTGAAGATGGCTCAGTGGTTAAGAACATTGACTGCTCTTCCAGAGGATCCGGGTTTAATTCCCAGCACCCACATGGCAGCTCACAACTGTCTGTAATTCCAGTTCCAAAGGACCTGATACCCATGGCAAAACACCAATGCAAATGAAATAAAAAATAAATAAACTTTAAAAAATCTGATTAAAAACGAAAGAGAATTTTGGAACCAGATAACAAATCAGCCTTTTCCAGGGGTTGGGAGTTGGAGAAGCTACGGCTGTCTATAGCAGAAGGGATTCCTTTGGGGTACTGAGATGTGTTCTGTAAGATTATGTGATGGCTAACTAATGTATGCAGGTATCAGAACTCAAGCAGGGCTCACGAGATGGCTCATCCATCTTGTTAACAAGCCCAATGACCTGGGTTCTATCCTTGGGAGTCACATGGTAGAAGGAGAAAACCATCTCCTGCAATTTGTTCTCTGATCTCCATGTTGCACATTCCATTTGTGTTGTCTCTCTCTCTCTCACACACACACACACACACACACCATACCACACCAAATAAATGCAATAAAAAGGTGTTTTTTTTTAATAAAAAAAGAGCTCAATACTAGAAACGACAAAAATGTTACTTGATTGTAAGTGTAGCTGGGTAGCTACACATTTTGAAAATCCCATTGGGCTGTTCAACGGCAATGTGTTAGCTTTATAGTAAGTAAGTTACACCAGAAAGGGGGCAGGGAGGATTGAGAAGTAGGGGATGAATGAAGAGAGTTCATTAAGTTGTTGTTTATCTTCCTGTGTGTTTGTATGTGTGGGTGCACACACCGTGTGCTGAGGTGAGCCTCATATCCTTCTTCAAGTCTTAGCCACCTTGTTTTTTGAGACAGGATTTCCTGCTGGCCCAGGGCTCCCTGATGGAGTCTGGATGACCAGTGAGCTCTGGAGATTAGCCAGTTTCAGCCTGCCCTGCACTTATATAACAAGAACTTACCATCCCCAGATTTTCTATGTGGGCTCTGGGGATTGAACTCCGGCCCTCATGCTTGGATGGCAGGCACTTTACCAACGGAGCCATCTCCCAGTCCCTTGCTGCTTCTGTCTTTGTATGTATTTAAAATGCTCATATTAAATAAGAACAATGAAATCATTATGAAACTCACAAAATTCCCAAGACCAGGTCTAGGAGCTTCTGCTAGAGCTGTCTCAAAATCCCACTGCAAAAACCCTGCAGAAGGTCCCCTGTCGCTGCGGCCACCAGGGCCCACATCTGAGCTTAGGTCATGCACATTGCTCCCTCGACGTGGAAGATGCCTTTTTTTTCCCTCACTGTTTTAAATATTTTATTTTATTGTTTATTTATTTATTTTTATTTTTATGGTGCTCTACATTTTTCTCTGCTCCCCTCCCTGCCGGAAGATGCCTTCTTAGCTGCTACTTCAAAGTTAAAATTTTTTTAAAGTTTATTTATAATGTAGATATATGTGAGCATTTTATCTGTGTGTGTGTGTGTGTATGTATGCCATGTGCATGTAGTACCTGTGGAAACCAGAAGAGGGCACCATATTCTCCCAGAATTGGAATTACAGATGGATTTGAGCCACCATGTAGGTGCTGGGAATCAAACTCAGGTCCTCTCCAAAAGCAGCCAGTTCTCTTAATTGTTAAGCCATCTCCTTAGACCCCCCCCCCCAGTAAGTTAAATTTCTTAAAGGCAGGAAATATGGCTCGGTGTGGAGAACTGATGTGACATGCACCATGCCTTGAGTTTGATCTGCAGCACAGGAGAGGTTAAGATCTGCATTCTCTGCCACTGCCAGAGAGAGCTCTTTCTGGCTCCTTCCTACCACCAGTTCTCTTTCAGAGTCCAGAGTAGATGCCTCTGACTGGCAGAACCTGCAAGCTGCAGCTGCCTACACCCTGGGAAAGGGAAGAGTTAGCAATTTCACTTTCTGGCATGGAAGGGAGTCTGCCTTCCACTAAACCCCATAGGAAGGGGGCACACATGCTTAGCTTCTAAAAGAGAGACCCTGGCGGCAAGCAGCACTCCTCTTAAGCGTTGCCTTTAATGGTCTTTTTTGATCTGGAAATATTTTTGTGTTACAGTGTTTTTATAGTAACATGGCTGCATATTGTCTAACACTAGATAGGCACACAGGGTGTCCACTGCCTCTGTATCTCTTCTTCCACATACTCCACCAGAGTCTCTAGACAAGCACACACTGCTAATCTGCTCTGGCGTGTTCTAGCCCACGGACTTGGTTCTCTTCTTTTTGGCCACAGACGGTCAAAAGAAAGGCTGGAAGGTGGTTTAGTTGGTGAAGTGTTTGTTCCTGGAGCATGTGGACCTGAGTTTGGATTCCCAGCAACCACCTAAAAAGTGTGATGTGACAGTATTCTCCTGTCACCCAGATCTTGGGAGACAGAAACAGGAAGATTCTTAGGCCTTACTGGCCAGTCAGTCTAACCAAATTGGTGAGCTCTAGGTTCAGTGAGAGACACTGTCTCAAAATGTTAAGCTGGATAGTAAGCCAAGAAAATACTTGGAGGCTAGAGAGATGGCTCAGAGGTTAAGAGCACTGGCTGCTCTTCCAGAGGTCCTGAGTTCAATTCCCAGCAACCACATGGTGGCTCACAACCATCTGTAATGAGATCTGGTGCCCTCTTCTGGCCTACAGGCATACATGCAGGCAGAACACTATACACATAATAAACAAATACATCTTTTAGAGAATATTAAAAAAAGAAGACACTTGATGCCAACATCTGACCTACACACACACACACACACACACACACACACAGAGAGAGAGAGAGAGAGAGAGAGAGAGAGAGAGAGAGAGAGAGAGAGAGAGAGAGAAAACAACAATGTGGAGATTCTGTCTTAGTTAGGGTTTTTATTGCTGTGAAGAGATACCATTACCATGGCAACTCTTATAAAGAAAACATTTACTGGGGTGGCTCACTTATAGTTTCAGAGGTTCTGTTCATTATCATCATGGTAGAAAGAATGGCAGCAGGGCTGGAGAGATGGCTCAGTGGTTAAGAGCACTGACTGCTCTTTCAGAGGACCCGGGTTCAATTCCCAGCACCCACATGGCAGCTCACAACTGTCTGAAGATCCAGTTGCAGGGGATCTGACACCTTCACACCAATGCACATAAAATAAAAGTTAAATAAACCATAAAAAAATATTAAAAAAAAAAAAAGAAAGAATGGCAGCATGCAGGCAGGTGTGATGCTGGAGCCAAGAGTGCTACATCTTACGGGCAACAGGAAGTCGACTGAGACACTGGGCCATATCCTGAGTATAGGAAACCTCAAAGCCCAGTCCCACAGTGACACACTTCCTCCAACAAGGCCATATCCTCTCCAACAAAGCCACACCTCCTAATAGTGCCACCCCCTATGAGATTATGAAGGCCAGTTACATTCAAACTAGCACAGATCCCAACTTTTTTAAAAATTATTTTTACAAACAGCAATTCAGCCATGTCAAATTGCTTTGATACACTCAGAGGGAATTGGGCAGAAGGCAAGTTCGCAAATATCCACTTACTTAGATGTATTTGTCCTTTGGCAAAAACCTTGCCTCAAATAAGGGTTTCCCTCTATGCTTTAAATTTCACAGTACGCCAAAACAGCACCTAAGTGGTTTATTTCTGTGAGGGCAATTGGCCATCACGCTTCACTTAGCTATCCATACATTATCGCAGGAAGAATTTTATAACACTTGATAGAGCCTATGTGCTTTCAAGTCATTAATAAGCTATGGCTCTATGAATCTCCAGGTCAGTATTGGTATCGGCCGCTTCCAGTGCAGCTGTCCAGACTCGGGGTTAAGTGGCTGACCCAAGGTTAGAGAGTGAGACGGTGATGAGCCTGGCGCCGCAGAAAACCCAACACTGTTTTATTCATTGGAAAAAGGTTGGACTCAGCCGGGCCACTTTAAAAGTCAAAGGCAAGAGGAGGATTAATTGCATGCCGAGCTAATCCCTTTTAAAATTTGGCCAAAGTTGATTACCTGCTTGTCCCATACAACAGGGCCCCTCCACTGCAGACACTGGTCTGGATGTTTATATAGTATTCCCACTTACATTTTAGCGAGGACTTGTTTTTGCTGAGTTGTTTGAGGCAGGGTGTCATGTGGCCCAGGCTGGTTAATGGAAAAGGTGGTCTAGGCCCAGAGTTAAATAAATTTGATACTTCCAATGTTTTTTGTTTTATTTTGTTTTGGTTTTTGGTGGGGTTTTTTTTTTTTTTTTTTTTTGTGTGTGTGTGTGTGTGTGTGTGTGTGTTTTGTTTTTCAAAACAGAGTTTCTCTGTATAGCCCTGGCCATCCTGGAACTTGCTCTGTAAACCAGGCTGGCCTTGAACTCACAGAGATCTGTCTGTAAATTTTTTCTTATCTTAATACAGAAATCATTTTAAAACACTTGTTTTTTTATCATTTTTATGTGACTGCGTGTCAGTGTGTGGGTATGTGTAGACAACAGAAGATGCCCAGGGAGTCAGAGGTGCCAGATCCCTTGGAGCTGGAGTTCCTGGCATTTATTGGGTACTAGGACTTGAACTTTGGTCCTCTGCAAGAGCCATATCTCCATCCCAAAGTCATTTTTAAATGCATCAGATAGCCAATATTCTGATTTTCTTAGTAAAGGCAGTTTAAAATATATAGCTTATAGTTATACCTTTTGGAGAATTCTCAAAGTAAGGAGCGATGCCGGGCACGAAGGCCATGGCTGTAATTTCAGCTCTTTAGATTCAGAGGCAGAAGGATAATGATTTTGAAGGCAGCCAGGACTACATAGTTTGAGGCCAGCCAGGGCTACCTAGTGAGACTATGACTCGAGAAATTCAAATGTAATGAAAGATTGTGGGGCGGTGGTGGCACTTGCCTTTAAGCCCAGCATTCAGGAGGCAGATACAGGAGGATCTTGTGATTTCCAGGACAGCCTGGTCTATGGTGTGAGTTTCAAGACACCTAGGGCTACACAAAGAAACCTAGTCTAGAAACACCAAAACTAACTAACTAAATAAATAAAGTAATGAAAAGTTAAAACCATTGTAATGGGTCCTGTGGGTCAAACCAAGGTGGGTTCTTGTAATGTGATAGAGCCTTCCTCAACCCTCAGTGAGCTTAACTCTGGGAGCCAGGGTGCAGGATAATTATCGGTCAGTTTAAGCAAGCAGCTTGCAAGGTTTGTCTCATGCTCAGGACGAATAAGAAAACACAGGTATGGACATGCAGTGAAGAGGACAGATGTAGGTGTATTAAGCAAAAGGGAGTAAAGCCGAGCAGTGGTGGTGCACACCTTTAATCCCAGCACTTGGGAGGTGGAGGCAGCCGGGGTGTCTTAGAGACATCCTACTTAGAGAAAGCCTGCCTCAGAAAGGGAGAAAGAACTCTTGCAGTGGGGGATGGCTCCTAGGGAGGCATATCACCTTGTTGCCCAAGTCAGGAGGGCTTTTATAGATGTTAAGGTGGAAATTTCCCTTATGTTCCAGGGTCAGTGAGCGATTGCTTCTCTTAACTGGCCGCATCATCCACGCTCGTGTTTTATCCTCTCTGCGCCAACCTGTAATGCCAGAATTATGACATAGAAAAGGTCATGTTCATTAGTGTCTTAGTTACTTTTCTATTGCTGTGAAGAGACATCATGTGAAGAGACACCATGACCAAGGCAACTCTTACAAAAGAAAGCCTTTAACTGGGGGCTTGCTCACAGTTTAGAAGAGTGAATCCGTGGCCATCATGGTGGGAAGCAGACAGGCGTGGTGCTCAGGCAGTAGTTAAGAGCTTTACATCCTGATCCACAGGCAGCAGGTGGAGAGGGGAGAGGTTTCAAAGCCCGCCCCTACTGACACGCCTCCTCCCAGAAAGCCACACTTCCAAATCCTTCTCAAACAGTTCGCCTAACTGGGAACTAAGCATTGAAACACGAGGCTATGGCGACTATTCTCACTCACTTAACTACCATAGATAGTAACTGGGAAAATTATCCACACTGGCGTGTGACTGTGCGACTGGCTACTTCTATGGCTTACCAAAGCCTCAACTTCTCAATTACAAATAAAAGTAATGGCGGTGTCTTCACAATGGGGTTGTTAGGTCATTAAGTGAAACGATGCACACAGAGGGCATGGCAGAGAGTCTAGGGAACAGCTACTGCTCAACAATTGACAAGTGGAGGGGGAAACAAAAAAGAGGATGAAAGAACGGTTTGGGAAAGATAGGAGGTGTGGCCTTGTTGGAAGAGGTGCAGCACTGGGGGTTGGACTTTGAGGTTTTAAAGGCCCAGTCTCTCTCTCTCTCTCTCTCTCTCTCTCTCTCTCTCTCTTCTCTCGGCTGCACAGTTATTTTCTCCCAGATGACTGTGGCTGTTTGACTTGCGGTCAGTTGAATTGTCCATGAGGAGTAGTAGGTCATTCCTACCTTTTCTACAGTGTTGTGCTGTTGGCAGCAGCAAGCCAGCATTACAGGTTGGCACAGAGAGGATAAAACGCAAGCCTTGAACTGCTGTCTGAGGCACCATATTGTAAATTCATCCACCTGCATGGACATGCAAGCCACTTCTGGGGGGGGGGGGTGGGGCATACAATGAACAACTTTAAGAAAACCTATTTGGGGATTTAGAGTTTTATTTAAATGGAAACTGGAATTGCTACAACTGTGTTCAGGAGGTTTTACATCTAGAGTTGTCAACCACTAAGCGAGATTGGCACCTTTGGAAAAAACTACTCATGCACCTTCAAAGTGTGCGTTAGTGTACCCTCAGCTACAACTTCATGATGGAAGCTGAGCATGCCCGGAGCCATTCCTGCCCACCATTTTAACCTTGAACGTGTGTCCCAGGATCTTGAGCTAAACATGCTTAAAGATGTGTCTATTGTCTCTCATTAAATTATGATCTTTGCAAATCGAAGTTCCCAGGAGAAAAATCCCACACCTACATCAGAAATTCTGCGAGGCTGACTGATGACAACGTCTGTGATTGCAGAGAGTTGAAATGCTGCAGGCCCAGAGCCAAATTAGCCTGGGCTGTCTCTGACCCTTAAATAGTCCTCTATTGCATATGCCTGAGTGTAACCTAACATCCCAGGGACTATTTGGTAAATGCTTTCCTGAGTCATAAACAAACCCCTAGCTTTTACCAACTCAGAGACTAAGAATGCCATCAGTTAGTGCCTGAAGCCCAGAGCAGATTCTCCACCCCCTTTTTCTGTCACTCCCCAGCCAACATTCCCACCAATGCATTTTTCTTACTTAACTTGTTTTTGCCATATCTCTCCCTCTCTCTTTCTCTCTCTTTCCCCTCACCCTGTGTGTGTGTCCCCTTGCCACATAATAGTCAAAACGCTAAACATACAGAATAAAGAAAGAACATTAAGATCTGCAAAGGAAAAAGGCCAAGTAACAAATAAAGGCAGACCTATCAGAATTACACCTGACTTCTCAATGGAAACGATGAAAGCCAGAAAGTCCTGGTCAAGGGTTATGCAGACATTAAGAGACCACGGATGCCAGCCCAGACTACTATACCCAGCAAAACTTTCAATCACCATAGACAGATAAAACAAGATATTCCATGACAGAATCAGATTTAACCAATATCTAGCCACACACCCAGCCCTACACAAAGTACTAGAAGAAAAACTCCAACCCAAGGAAGTTAGCTGCATCCACAAAAACACAGATAGTAAATGATCTCACAGCAACAAATCCCAAAGAACGGAAAACACACACCCAATTACATCACCAACAATGAAAACTAAAATAACAGGAACAAACAATCACTGGTCATTAGTATCCTTTAATATAAATGGACTCAACTCACCTATAAAAAGACACAGGTTAACAGACTGGATACATAAACAGAATCCATCCTTCTGCTCCATACCAAAAACACACCTCAACTTCAAAGACAGACATCGCCTCAGAATAAAGGGTTGGGAAAAAATTTTTCCAATCAAATGGACCTAAGAAACAAGCTGCTGTAGCTATCCTAATATCTAACAAAATAGACTTCAAACTAAAATCAATCAAAAGAGACAAAGAAGGACATTTCATAGCAGTCACAGAAAAAAAAAACTATCAAGAGGAAATCTCAATACCGAAACATCTATACCCCAATTAAAAGGGCACCCTCATATGTAAAAGAAACACTTCTAAAGCTTAAATCACACAGTAAACTCCACACACTAATAATGGGAGACTTCAGCACCCCACTCTCAGCACTAAACAGGTCTGTAAGACAGAAAATTAACAGAGAAATGAGGGAACTAACAGATGTTATGAATCAAATGGACTTAACAGACATCTATATAACATTCCATCCAAACATAAAAGAATATACCTTCCTTTTTTAAAGAATATACTTTCTTCTCAGCACCTCATGGAACCTTCTCAAAAATTGACCACATACTAGATAATAAAGCAAACTTTCACAGATACAAAAAAAATTGGAATAATCCCATGTATCTTATTGGATCACCATGGCTTAAAATTATAATTCAACAGCAACAATAATATCAGAAAGCCCACAAACACATGGAAATTAAACAATGCTCATTTGAAGCATCAATGGGTCAAGAAAGAAATCAAAGACTTCCTAAAATTCAATAAAAAGGACCACACAACATACCCAAATTTATGGAATAAAATGAAAACAGTGTTAAGAGGAAAGTTCATAGCACTAAATGCCTACATAAAGAACTGGGAAAATCCCACACTAGCGAGTTAACAGAACACCTGAAAACTCTAGAACAAAGAAAAGCAAACTCACCCAGGAGGACGAGATGGCAGAAAATAATCAAATTGAGAGCTGAAATCAACAAAATAGGAACAAAGAAAACAACACAAAGAATCAATGAGACAAAGAGTTGGTTCTTTGAGAAAATCAACAAAATAGACAAACCTTTATCCAAACTAACAAAAAAGCAGAAAGAGAATATTTAAATTAACAAATTCAGAAATGAAAAGGGGGACATAACAACAGACATAGAGGAAATCCAGAGAATCATTAGGTCATATTTCAAAAACCTGAACTCCACAAATTGGAAAACTTAAAGGAAATGGACAATTTTCTGCATAAATATCACTTACCAAAATTAAATCAAGACCAGATAAGCAAATTAAATAGACCTATAACTGCTAAAGAAATAGACAGTCATCAAAAGTCTCCCAAGCATAAAAATCCCAGGGCCAGATGGTTTCAGTGCAGAATTCTACAAGATTTTCAAAGAAGAACTAATACCAATACTCCTCAAATTGTTCCACATAATAGAAACAGAAGGAACATTGCCGAATTCTTTCTATGAGGCTACAATTACCCTGATACCCAAGCCACACAAAGACATTACTAAAAAAGAGAATTACAGACCAATCTCATTCATGAACATTGATGCAAAAATATTCAATAAAATACTGGCAAACCGAATCCAAGAACACATCCTAAAAATTATTCACCATGATCAAGTCAGCTTCATCCCAGAGATGCAGGGAGGGTTCAACATACAAAAATCTGTCAGTGTGATCCACCATACAAACAAAATGGAAAAAAACCCTCACATGATCATCTTATTAGATGCTGAAAAAGCCTTCAACAAAATACAACATCCCTTCATGATAAATGTCTTGGAGAGAGCAGGGATACAAAGAACATACCTAAACATAATTAAGGCAATATACAGCAAGTCAACAGCCAACATCAACCTAAATGGAGAGAAACTCAAAGTGATCACACTGAATCAGGAACAAGACAAGGTTGTCCACTCTCTCCGTATCTATTCAATATAGTACTTGAGGTTCTAGCTAGAGCAATAAGACAACAAAAGGAGATCAAGGGGATACAAATAGGAAAAGATGTCAAACTCTCACTATTTGCTGATGATATGATAGTTTACATAAGGTACCCAAAAAAATTCTACCAAGGAATGTCTGCAACTCATAAACACTTTCAGCAATGTAGTAGGATACAAGATTAACTCAAAAAAAATCACTAGCCCTCCTTTACACAGAAGAAAAATGGGCTGAGAAAGAAAACAGAGAAACATCACCCTTCACAATAGCCACATATAACATAAAATATCTTGGAGTATCTAACCAAACAAGTGGAAGACCTGTATGACAAGAACTTTAAATCTTTGAAGAAAGAAATTGAAGAAGACACAAGAAAATGGAAAAATCTTCCACGCTCTTGGTTAGGTAGAATTAACATAGTAAAACTGGCAATCTTACCAAAAGCAATCTACTGATTCAATGCAATGCCCATCAAAACCCCAGTAAAATTCTTCACAGACCCCAAAAGAACAATACTCAACTTCATATGGAAAAGCAAAAAACCCAGGATAGGCAAAACGATCCTGTACAATAAAGGAACTTCTGGAGGCATCACCACCTCTGACTTAAAATTCTACTACAGAGGTACAGTACTGAAAACAGCCTGGTATTGGCATAAAAACAGACAAGAGGACCAATGGAACTGAATTGAATACCTGGATATCAATCCACCCACCTACGAACACCTGATGTTTTACAGAGAAACTAAAAATATAAAATGGAAAAAAGAAAGCATATTCAACAAATGGTGCTGGCATAATTGGATATCAACATGTAGAAGAATGAAAATAGATCCATATCTATGGCCATACACAAACTCAAGTCCAAATGGATCAAAGACCTCAACATAAAGCCAGCCACACTGAACCTCATAGGAAGAAAGTGGGAAGTACACTTGAATGCATTGGCACAGGGAACCACTTCCTAAATAGAACCCCAGTAGCACAGACACTGAGAGAAACAATTAATAAATAGGACCTCCTTAATATGAAGAGCTTCTGTAAAGCAAAGGACACGGTCATCAAGACAAAATGACAGCCTACAGAATGGGAAAAAAATCTTCACCAACCCCACATTGGACAGAGGTCTGATCTCCAAAATATACAAAGAACTCAAGAAATTGGTCATCAAAGGAACAAATAATCCAACAAAAAAAATGGAGTACAGACCTAAACAGAGAACTCTCAACAGAGGAATCTGAAATGGCTGAAAGACACTTAAGGAAATGCTCAACATCCTTAGTCATCAGAGAAATGCAAATCAAAACAACTCTGAGATTCCATCTTACACTTGTAAGAATGGCCAAGATCAAAAACACTGATGACAACTTATGCTGGAGAGGTTGTAGGGAAAAGGGAACACTTCTGCATTGCTGGTGGGAGTGCAAACTGGTACAGCCACTTTGGATTTTAGTGTGTGTATGTGTACACATATGCAGGTACCAACAGAGTTCAAAAGGGGAGTCAGATTCCCTGGAGCTAAAGTCCCAGGTGATTGTGAGTTGCCAATGCAGGTCCTGGGAACTAAACCAGGGTCCTGAGGGAGAGCAGCAAGGGCTCTAAATCATGGAGCGGAGCAGCCTCTCCAGCCCTGGGGTCTATTCTCCTCCTAGTGTCTGGAAGCGCTTTCTTAAGCTCAGCATTCCTTTTTGTGGGATCTCTCATCTGCGGGTCAGATACTCATTTTCCTCTCTCCAGATGGACTGTTTTCAACATTTCCCAGAGGTTTCCCAGTGAAATCCAAGGTTCAAAGTGACATACGCAGAGAGAAACGACATATGGCCATCTTAAACCCAGATTTGTTTGAACAATTGGTTGCTGTGAGCCACAGGTCTCCCTCCACCCAGAACCAATGGGCATGAGCCAACCTCTGCTTGCTCCTGGCTCCCTGATCTCTTGGCAAGCCTGCCCAGCATCTAACAGCTCTCATTATAGAAAGTTAAAAAAACAAAAAACCAGCCTTCATTTCAGCTCATTTGAAGCTCTTCGATGGCCATGAAAATTCATTTTCTTTTGTATCTTGTGTGCTCAGTGCAGACAGAACAGCAAGGCACTGTCCCCAGGGAATGATCTTTATTCTTTGTTTAACATTTGCCCACACAGCAGACTCTCAACAAATAATTCATGATTAATGTTGATATTTGAATCTCTGACTACAGCTGCTTTAGGCTGCCTCACTTCAACTAAGAAGAGCTGACAATCTTTTCCTTCTCATTTTTTTTTAAACTAGTGTATTGTCTTCCTATTTCTTACTTCCAAGGGATCCTGTTCCTCTTGAAGTCAAGTCCCTTAGCTGGGACAGAAAAGAACCAGTCTTCCTCTCAGCCCTGCCCCAAGCTCTCCCATGGGTGGCTACGTGTCCCTATCACTCTTGCCAGTATTTTGACCTGTCCACAGTAAGTAGAGGAAGTTGTGTATACGATTGTTCAGCATTGCCACCGTCCACCCCCACCCCCACACACACACAGTTTGAATGTGAACTGTCTCCCACGGGCTCACTTGTTTTGAACCTTTGGTTCCCAGTTGGTGGCGCTGTTTGGGAAGGTTGAGAGCAAGCCTGTTCCTGTGTGAAGCCTCCTTCGGCTTTGTCTTCCCTACCATGATGGACATACTCTCGACCACAAGCCAGTCTTCTCTGTAGACTGTTCTTGGCAGAAGTCCGGATTACAGCAATAAGAAAAGAACTTACTAGACCCCTGATGTGTTCTCAACTGAAATGAAGACAGAGGGCTGGAGAAAACAAGGCTGGGGACAGAACAGATGTGGTAAACAGACACACTACTTAACTGTAGCTCACAAGAAGAACCGGTTTCAACAATAGTCTCTTGTTTACAACACTCTCCAAAGGTAAAAGACAGACCCGATGGCCACCAAAGTTTATATAGAAATTACAGAGGTTCAAATGCAGCGATTTCTGGTTACAAAGAAGGAAGAAACTGCGGTCTCACCCCTCGTCCATATTTTACTGCTGCCTAGGCCATGCTGGCCCACATCTGAGCCCCAAGCAGGCTTCCCCAGTGTTTGCTATTCTGCGACACCTCCCTTCTTGTATTCTTTTCGGTAGCAAGCCCAAAACTGCTCAGACAGATTTCTTTCCACAAAAGCAATGTTTTTATATAACCAAAGTTTGATTTATCTTGCTTTCTTAACGAATGTCCAAATATATTTTTATTCTTACCATCCCCCACTGCCAAACCCAGGGTCCACCTTTGAGTCAACAACGGTGAGTGATTTGGTTCCTTCGCATTTGCACGGGTCTTCATAAAGATAAACAAACGAGGGACCGGGGACTCTACTGGTAATTCTTTCCCTGGGAATAGCAAAGTCCCCAGACTGGGTGGATCACAGTATTTGTCCATTCTGTCTCCACATAACCAACCACATGTGTGGCACAGAACTCTACACAGAAGGCTGAAAACAGGGACCAGTCCCTGCATGAAAGAAGCCGTAAGTGCCCCTGATTTCTAGTACTCTGCTATTCACTTCAAGGACAGCTGTGGATAGGGCTTGGGATAAATATCCTCAAATAACCTCTTGTGAATTCATACCTATCTCATAAGCAGAAAGCATTCAGGACCTTCCCCACCCTGAGCTTCCTTCCTCTCCTGCTCATTTCTAAGTTGTTTGATTAAGAGCCATGCCATCCCATCCCCACCTCAGGCTGTTTGCTCGCCTCCCTGAAGTGCAAAGAAAGGCCCTGTTCATGAGAAGGCAGCTGTGTGCAGCTCCCTCAGGAAAGGTGGCTCTCCCAGCCTGAAGGAGAGAGGCAACCCAACTTCAACCCCCCACTCCAGCTCTTCAGAGCTTTTTTGTGAGGCTAGTTCTGACTGGCATTTACCAGGAAAAGAAGGCTCCCAGGCCATCGGCAGGCTGGCCTGTCAGCTGTTCAGCTTTGTGTAAATGCTATCTTATCTTGGCCAGCATTTCCTTAGAATGTTTATTTGGTGTAGAAGAAAGAACACTGTAGTCTTTGCTGTGGCCATGGGAAATAGATCATGCTAAGTTTTAAGAAGTAGATGGAGAAACTGGGCAGTGGTGGTGCACGCCTTTAATCCCAGCACTCAGGAGCAGATCTCTGAGTTTGAGGCCAGCCTGGTCTACAGAATGAGTTCTAGGACAGCCATGGCTACACAGAGAAACCTTGTCTTGAAAAACAAAACAAAACAAACAAAAGGAAGAAATTCAGGTACCCCCACCTTGGGCCCCAAGTGTCAGGCAGGAGACTAGAAATTTAGAGATTTGTTCTTTAGAGAAGCTGAAAGCAAGAGCAGGTAACCCTGGGGTAGGGCCTGGCTGTGCTCAGCAGATCCTTGGCTTGTCTCCTGAGTGATTCTGAGACACACAGACATCTGAGGACCTCTCACCTTAAAAGATGGACCATATCCATCTGCCCACTGGTGTGACCATAGCATCAGGAGTGTCATCTGGCACAAAGCAACGGAAAGAGATGAAGGATGAATGAAGTGATGTACCTTGCAGATTTCAGTTGGAGCACTGAATTACCTGTTTTCTCTAAGGTTGTTTTTCCTTCAAGCTCATTTTTCTTCCAAGGTTCCTTGGTTTAGAGCGAGAGGCTTTAAGTCCACATTTCCAGAGTCAGGGAAAATTGAAGCTCGCTAAATGCTAGGGGGACCTTTGTGAAAAAGAAAACATCATATTTTAGGGCAAGCCAAGCCAGCAGAAGGACATTATCATTATCTGTATAAGAATGAGATGAAGGACTGAGCGTGTACTTCAGGGCACTTGCCGTGTGTGTGTGCAAGGTCTTGGAACTGAGTGGCAGCATCTCAAATGGGAAAGAATATATTTGTTCCAAGCTGACATTAAGACTACATTTTAAATGTAGTGGCAGCTCACACTTTGATTCCAGCACTCCCACTAGAGGCAGGTGGATCTGAGTTCGAGACCAGCCTGGTCTACAGAGCAAGTTCCAGGACAGTTGGGCTATTCAGAGAAACCCTGTCTCAACCCTCCCTCTTCCCCCAATACTACATTTCTGTAGAGAAACCCTTCTTCTCATTGGGCTTCATTCTCTGGACATTACCCATGCTTAAGCAGAATAAAATCACTCTTCAGACTGTAGCAACTCTTTAAAGAGCACATTTCTGGAAAACCACTTTTTTTCTAATTTTCTGAAATGAAAAAATTTAGCTCGTCATGAAGTGAATGAACAGTGGCAGATTTTTTTCCCCAAGTTTTGCACGATAGTTTTAAGTCCTAGAGAGGCGCAAAATTAAAGACTAAAGAAGCTCACAGTTCTTCTAGAATTCTGAAAGGATGTGATTTCAACACTTTCTCCTGCAGTAAAGATAAGAAGAGATGCTTCTCTGATAAATCTTTGAGAGAGTCTAAGTGCACTCTGAATGTCAGGCACAATGGCAGGAAACCGCTTCTGGGAGCATTATCAGATTGCTTTGGGATCCGAGGAAGCCAAGTTAGTTATGCTGAAGGCAAAGCCCACTGTTGGTGCCAAGTTCTCTACATAGTCTTGGGGCTAAGGAAAACCCTTTCCCAGTAGCCCAGCTTCCCTTTTATAGTACTATTTTGATTTTCATCTATGGGTGGTTCACCGTCTTGGATATCCGTGCACCATGTGCTCGCCTTCTGTCTGAGGAGGTCAGAAGTGGCATTTCATTCCCTGGGGCTTGAGTTACAGGTGGCTATGAGCAGCTATGTGGGTGCTGGGAACCAAATATAGGTCCTCTGCAAGAGCAACAAGTGCTCTTAAGCTCAGAGCCATCTCTCCGGGCCCTACTACATCAATGGGTGCTCACACATTGTGTTTTACTTTATGCAAAGTGTGTCGAACTTTGGTAAAGTGAGTGACAGCTTTCTGTGGGTGTTCAACAAACAGCACACATAGGATCGACTCCACGGTAAGTGCTCCCTGTCATCCTCTGCAGACACGAACAGGGCTCACAGGGTGAGGCTGTGACTATTTGTGTGGATTGGTGGCTGCTGCAATAAGACAAATAATGAAATGGGAAAGTAAATTTTACTTTTATATTTTGGGATCAAGCCCAAGACCTCCTGCAGAGAAGGAAAATTTGAAGTTGTAAAGCTATGACTTGTGGATCAATGCCCAGTGCTCTGTCAGTCATTCTAGAAATAGTCTATCATCCAGTAAAAAAAATAAAAATAAAACACACATATGTATTTCAGATGTATATATAACTGTATGCTCTCACCTGTACTTGCATACTGGGTAATGAACTCAGAGCTTTGCACATGTTGGCAAGAACTATGTTGTATCTCTAACCCTTTTAAGCAATTTTATTTTGACATGCGCTCTTGCTCTGTATTTCAGACCGGCATCCAACTTGCGATGCTCCTGCCTCAGCTTCCTGGGTAACTGAGATGACAGGCTTCCACCACCATGACTGCTCATGTATTTTTTTGGTTGAAATCGAGACTGAGCAAAAAAAGCGAACGAATTTGTCATGAGACTTTGTGAAAATTGTTTAACCTGTTTGTGCCTCCGTTTCCTGGTTTTAGATCAAGGGCTCTAACAGCGGTTATCACGAAAGCTTGTTGTCATAAAAGCCTGTTGTGAGGCCACCTACACGCAGCTTTGCAGAATGTCTGGAAGGCATTCCCTTGTCTTACTTAGGGTCACTATTGCTGTGATCAACACGATGACTAAAGCAAGCTGGGGAGGAGAGGGTTCATTTGGCTTCCACTTCCACACTGGCCATCACTGAAGGAGGTCAGGATAGGAACTCAGGCAGGACTGCAATCTGGAGGCAGGAGCTAAGGCAGAGGCCATGGAGGGATGCTGCTTACTGACTTGCTCTTCATGGCTTGCTCAGCTGCTTTCTTATAGAACCCAGGACCACCAGCCCAGGGATGGCACCACCTACAATGAGTTGGACCCTCCCCCACCAATCACTAATTAAGAAAATTCCTTATAGGTTTTCCTATAACCCAATCTCATGGAGATTTTCCTCAAGTAGGGTTAGTTTGCTCCTCTGGTTTGTATCAAATTGACATAAAACTAGCCAGCACACCTATCTATTACATTTTTTCTGTTACATATGACTCTTTGACACTCATGCCGACAGTCTGTAATTGTCCGCGATTGTCAGACTCCAAAACCTTAAATCTGACCATATAGCCTGAAATGAGCTGACAAGAGGCTGGCGTGTGGCTCTGTCCCCTTTAGTGTAAACAGTTCTCTGTTTGCCAGAGGAATATTAATGAATTTACCTTTCCAACATCCACAACTTTCTAATTCTAAAACATTGGCGATCATGGGCCTATGTCAATAAGACGCTAGCTCAACTCAGGGGAGTAACAACCAGGTTTGGTTTCATAGACTCCTAGCTTTGAACCTAACCCTGTCATCTACTTTGTGGTGATTTGACTGATTGACATGTATAAACTCCACCCCTTGACACCTTTTGTATCACTGTGACCAAGATTCCTCATAGACTCCGGAGAAGTTTTCTGGAAACTTAAGGTAGAGATTTCTTTGACCCTTTTGAGTTTCGGGACTTTGGCCCATCCTAGCAGAGGAGGCTTGGTAGAGCCACTCCATCTGCTACAGTGTTTTGGAGACTTCACTCTTGGCAGACTAGAAAGGCGAGAGCAGCCAGAATTAGGGCTCATCCTAGAACCTCCAGGTCTACTCCTAGTTAACTACTTCCATTACCTATGTCCCATTGCCTTCTCCAAACAGCTCTAACAAACTGAAGGCTAAGCACTCAAAACAGGAGCCTATGTGGGATCTTTAGAGCCCCACCATAACAACCCTCACCCCTTCCCCACTGATGCCTTCCTCTCCCTTGGCCCTTACTAGCGAGTGGCATTTGTAGGAGGCCCTGATCTTGGACTGAGCCCCGTGCTTGGCCCAGCAGACCAAACCAGTATAGAGTCCAATCTTAGTAAATGGGCTTTGGTTGGCTGCAAGAGGCTCTGTAGCCAATGAACTGATTAGGCTCTAAACAACCAGTTAAGCTAGTGGCTTAGTGGTGATTGAGCCGCAGCCAATGAAGTTATTGTCTGTGCTCTGTTTTCCTGTAAACGCCATCCAGTTGCGTTGTTGTTGGCTGTGGTTCTACAGACCCTTGCTCTAGCTTGGCTTGGGAGCTGCCCAGTTTTGTGAATTGTCTGATGTTCAGATAACCGCTGCTGGGTTTAATTGGTCTAGGGACTTCCCCTTTTCAAATCCCCAGTAACTGTTTCGGGAGAGCGCCACAAGCCTGGATTGCACCGCACGCTTAGATAATCATCCCTCCGGTGGATGATGGAGGAGCCAGATGAGAAAGTTCTATGCAATTCCGGAGACAATGATGCAAATGGACGGATTTGGTGGATCTGGGGCTGTTTTCCTGCTCTCCTTTCTCTGCACTTGCTGACACCCACTAACAGTCCACCAAAGGACAGGAGCCCAGGAGCTAATTTGCAAAAGATGACTAATGGCTTAAGGTGGTGCCAGGCTTAATTCACATACAAATTACAACAGAAGAAGGAATGAAGGTTTATGACATCCTGTTTCTTCCTATCATTGCAGGCCACAGAGACTACAGAAGACCAGAGGATGTGGGAGAGGCAACTTCCCCGGCTTGGATTAACCCTAATTAAGAGGTAGCTGTAGACCTGAGAACTCAAACCCGATTGTACAGCAGGCTAACCCAGGCACCTTTGAAACATGAAGGTCCTCAGGTGAGCAGGTGACCCTAAGTCCCAGGAGAGGGATCCCAGGTTGCAGGGTTTCAAAACTTTCCTTAGGTAAGCCTGTATTCAGCTCTGCTATAGGTCAATGAGCTTCTGCCTGCTCCCTGGGAACTTTAAACAACGGTGATGCCCAGGTTCCAAACCCGAGAGAATTCCAGCCAGCTGGCCTGGTATGAGAGTTGGGTCTTTTTTCGTTTTGGGATTCAGAGGAATGATCGCAGAAAAAGAATACTAAAACTAAACAAATAAAAAATAATAATTCCTAACGGGGATGAAGAAGATTAAACAGGCCAAAGGGAGAAAGCCGCTCTGTATGGAACCGTTATTTCTAAAGAGGTGACTATCTGAATAGGTAAAGTGGGGTGATCTGAGTGGCTAAAGATTAAGACGGAAAACAGTTCTGGGGTTGACACCACAAGTTTTAAAGGGCTGTGTAAAGTATCTACAGCTGCCTTCTCTTTTCAATCAAGCACCAGCCACAGGGCGCAGTCATCAAATACATCCCATTGCCTAGACCCTTGAGGGCCAGCCGCCTGGCTGCCCACAATTTCTGAAGCCTGGGTGAGATGAAGAAGTGAGGATGTGATGGCCCAGAGAAACAGCAAAATACCTCCTCCTCCATGCTCAAACCTTCCCGTGGGCACAGACCGGACAACCAGTAGCCCAAAACTGCCCTCTCTCCAAGGTCCCCAGCCCTTGCCATTTTTGAGCCATCATTCATATACCCCTCAAGGCGTTTTGGTGACAAGAATGAACCTGACTTCTTTTACCTGCCACTCAATCTGAGATAAACAGACTTACATGATTATTATTGCCTCTTCTGATAAGCCTGCTGGCTCCTCAGCCTGGTTACCATTTAGACAGGGAACAGCAGAGGGAGGAGAGCAAAATGTCCTTAACAGAGCAAAACTGGAGAGTAGAACATTCCAGGCCTTAGACTCCTAATGGGCATTTTCTCCTTCCTCCCTCCCTCCCTCCCTCCCTCCCTCCCTTCCTTCCTTTCTTCCTCCTTTCTTTAAAAAAAAAAAGTGTGTGTGTGTGTGTGTGTGTGTGTGTGTGTGTGTGTGTGTGGCCATGGAGCCCAAAAGAGATCATCTGCTCTCTTTAAACTAGAATAACAGGCGATCATGAGTCACCTCTCATGGATGCTGAGTACTGAACTTGAGTCTTCTGGGAGAGCAGTAAGCACTCTTAACTCTTGAACCGTCTTTCCAGCAAGCCCCCAGTGGGCAATCTGACAGTGGGCCATTTATTTCTCTGTCCATTTGGGCCTGGTAAAAGCCATAAAAGAAAATGTGCTGGGACCCTAAGACTAGGGCTAAAATCAGAGACTGACCACTTGCAGTCCTTCACCCCACCTTGCCCTATAGGCTAGTATACCATTGCAAGATATTTGATCACACTGTGAACCCTGAGTTTGCATTTGCATTAACTAAATAAAATCAACTTTGGGTCAGGAAGCAGAGCCAGCAATTAGTTGACAGAAAGTAATCATAGAGAGTCAGAGGGAGTCTGAAAGATGGATAGAGTGATGCACAGGAAGTAGTAGGGAGGGGCTTTGAGTGTGGTGATCTTTTTGGTTTGGCAGAGTGGAAGAATGCTCTCTTTCTGAGATACTGGCAAGAGGGAAGGTCAGCTGGTTGTTCCTCAACCTCTTTGAACTTGCAGGTTTTCACCTCAGCCTCTGATCCCAAATCTTATTGATAAATAGAATGATAGAGATTTAATTAAAAACTGCATTTGGTGGCAGAAAACTGCATTTGGTGGCAGTAGCAAGAGGCAGATCCACTGGGCCACTGTCTGAGAAGTGGAGCCACAGTTACTGGCTGAACCAGCAGTAGATTCAGATACAGTCACTGTGCCAACAGGAAAATGAGAGCGTAGCTGAGACTCTCTGGTACTTAAATGCAAGCTGCATTCTGTTTTAGCATTTTGCAAAAATACTGTCTGAGAGCTGTTCTTGTCAAAGAGCTCTGACATGAAACGTAAAAGTGCCTCAGGAGATGAAGGCCCTGTCTACGGTTTAAATACAGGCATTTCCTTTACACAGACACACATAGAAGCATACAGAAGAACACACACACAGACAGACAGACAGATGCACAGAGATTCCTCTTCCATTCTGTTCCCCCCCATACCTCCCCCCGCCCCCGTCTACCCAGGTGACACTGTAGAGCAGCTGTCATTTAAGCTCTGAGATGCTGAGTCTCCTAAGGACTTTGGCGAATCCTGGGTGGGTCACCAAATTTCTGCGGCCGGTTAGTTTGGCCCCAAGCATTCCTTCTGTTGTGAGGGCTTTTTACTTTGAAATTTGGAGGTGGCCTTTTGTTTTGATTTACATTTTTTTGTTTTGTTTTTTGTGTGATTTGGTATGTATGTGCCATGACATGCATGCACACGCCAGGACAACCTATGAGAGTCATTTCTTTCCTACTGTGCAGGTTGGAGAGATGGAAATCAGGCCACCAGGCTGACGACAAAAGCACCTTTAACCTCTTTACCAGGTTGAGTCATCTCCAGAGCCAGCCTTTTGTTTCTAAGCCTCCTTCCACTCTGTTTTCCTGTTTGTCAGCAGAAAGCCCTTCCTCCATTTCCCATGGTCACAGCTGGTGCAGGAGCCTCCTTCCATAGCATAAAGACTTGGCAGTATCACCTGCCAGGTGTCATCCCATCAGAGGTGTTGGTGCAGATGTTGTCACCTCTGCCTGCATGACAACCAGATGCTGGAGGCCCCAGGAAGCTGGAAGCACAGCCAGCCTGTAAACTTACATGTTTGCTGTCACTGAGTTCTTGCAATGCATCCTTTTAAGAGAGAAAAGGTGGAGACGCTGAGGGTTTAAATACCACGAAGAGGAGGAAGACAGCACTGGATTCTGCTCGTCTCATTCTTTTGGAGGAGAAGTTTCTTACTTTTTGCCTTTATTGATATACCACTGACAAAATGTATGCGTTCAAGGTATACAATGAGATGATTTGATGCAGATATACATTGTGAAATGATTGCCATAATCAAGATCATTAATGTGTCTATCACAGTGCATAGGTTGTGATTTTTGTGTGTGTGTGAATTTCAAGTCAGCAACACAACATTTTTATTTATTTATTTATTTAAATGGGTTCTCTCTATGTACCCCTGGCTGTCCTGGAACTCTTTATATAGACCAGGTTGCCCTCCCTCTGTTTTCTGAGGTTAAGGATGTACACCACTGTGCCTGGCACAATACGAAGCTGTTAACCACAGTTACCAGATTGTGTACTAGGAGCCTGGAGCATATTCCTTTGCCTTTTTTTTTTTTTTTTTTTTTTTTTTTTTTGGTTTTTCGCGACAGGGTTTCTCTGTGGCTTTGGAGCCTGTCCTAGAACTAGCTCTGTAGACCAAACTGGTCTCGAACTCCCAGAGATCCGCCTGCCTCTGCCTCCCGAGTGCTGGGATTAAAGGCGTGCGCCACCACCGCCTGGCTCCTTTGCCTTTTTTTAAGGACAGGGTCCTATGCATCTCAGGCTTGCCTGAGACTCACTGAGTAGCAGGGATGGTTGAATCTCTGATCCTCTACTTCTCAGTTCATGCTGTGCTGGGTATCAACACCAGAATGCCATGCATCTAAGCAAGCAATCTGCTCAGTGAGCTCCATCCCCAGCCCTTGATATTCTTATCATTGAAAGCGAGACACTGGGATCAACGTTTCCCCCATTTCTTCCCTGCCTCTGGAAATTCATTCTATTATCTGTTTCTGTACATTTATTTAAGGTTCTGCTTATAAATGAGATCACTGTATATAGAGTTTTTGTTGGGAACTGCCAGCTCCCCAAATAACCACACAGTGACTTATTACTAATTTTAAATGCTCAGCCAATAGTTTATTTAGTCTTGTTACTAACTAGCTCTTACAACTTAAATTAACCCATAGTTCTTATCTACACTCTAGCACAGGGCAGTACCTTTGCTCAGCATGTATTAATCTGTTTCCTCTGCATCTGGCTGGCAACTCCGCATCCTTCTTCCCTGTGTTCTCTTTTTACCCACAAGTCCCCCCTAACCTCTACCTGTCTACTGGCCATTTAGCCCTTTATTAAACCAACGAGAGCAACAAATACTCACAGTGCACAAAAGGATTATTCCGCAGCACATGTGCCCAGAAGAGTCTGGCTTATTTCACTTTATATAATGCCTACCAGGCTCGTCCATTTTGTTCCACTTGGCAAGGTTTCCTTCTTTTGATTACTGAATGACATTACATGGAACACATGAGCACACACACACACACCGGTTTGTTTGTTTGGTTTTTTTTAAGATTTTATTTATTATGTATACAGTGTTCTGTCTGCATATACACCTGCAGGTCAGAAGAGGGCACCAGATCTCATTGATGGTTGTGAGCCACCATGTGGTTGCTGGGTCTTGAACTCAGGACCTCTAGAAGAGCAGTCACTGCTCTTAACCTCTGAGCCATCTTTCCAGGCCCCCCCTCCCAGTTTTTATCCATTCATCTGTCCACAGACCTTTAAGCCGTCTCTAGATCTTGACTACTGTCTAATATTGCAGTGAACTTGGGAGTGAAGACATGTCTTGGAGCTACTGATTTCATCCCTTTGGATTTAGATTTCCGTGATTTATGATGGCTTGATATTCTTCATAGCAATGCAAAGATGGTAAACATTCCGTAGAAACTGTACTCGTATTTTGGGGTCGGGTCTTTTCCCAGGGTGATGATTCAGTCAGCTCATATCCCAGCCATCTGTCAGCCCCATAGCTACCTGAGACTGTAATTTGCCATGCTCCACAAGTTAGGATGTCTGGAAGGTTCGGTGGATTAAGTATGGTTCAATTTAGGACGCTGTCAGCTTGCCATGAGTTCCCAGGGACCTATGCATAGGGTAAATCTAGGAGCCACCTAGCCCAGAGTAGCATTGCCTAGTGCTCTCTGATGGGGGAGGTCGTGTATGAACTCTCCTTTGTCTTCTGAGGCTTGGCCAGCAGCTCTAAAGGCACTCTCCCCAAGAAGAGGAACACTGAATTCTTTTCTCTGGGAAAAGAAACACAGGAAATATCAGCACTCTCTTTAGTATGCAGTACAAATCAGTTGCATTTAAAGCAGGAACTGAAGTATAGAAGCTCTCCTGAAGAAGCCCTCGGTGCTTAATGCCAGCTTTAGTCTCGCCACTGCATGAGAGGGTCAGGCCCAGAACTTTCCTGGCTGTTTTTCCATGCTTCTGGCTTCCTGTACATTTTGCATGCAATGATGTGGTCCCAGCGATCTATGTGGCAGCTTTCCTGAGTTGCTCACTGCCTGCTGGCTTCCTACTGATGGAGGCTTCTGTAGGGGACAGAAAGAGCATCACCTAGGAGGCTGTCGCACTCCTGTTCCAGCGATCACTGGTACCCAGTAGGACACTTTTGTACTTTGCCCTGATGTAGTTTGGTCTGGAAGGTCCCCCAGAGACCCGTATGTAGAAGAGTTAGTCTTCTGCTTGGTGCTACTGGGAGGAAGTGGAGCCTTCGGAAGGTGGGGCCCAGCAGGAGGTTTTAGTTTATAGCTCATCCCAGTTGCCCTGTGGTGAGCAACTAGACTCCACAACTACTTCCTGGTGTGATATCCCAGTTCACTCTGAGCCCAGAAGTAAGCGCCTACCAGCCATAGCCCGAAACCACTGGAACCATGGGCTAAACGTCCTTTCCTCTTTATAATGTTATTTTGTCACAGTGTGGGAGAACTGACTGCCACCTCCCTTCAGACCTAGAGGTGGTAGCTATTCCCAGCATTTGCTGTCCCTGCCCATGGTTCGGTAAGTAACTGTTTCATTATCTTTTCTGCTGTTAAATACTTTGAAATATTCCATCTGTTTCCTGTCTCTGGCCTCTGTTGTCACTGCTTTAGGTTTACAGTAACCGGGGGATTGTCTGTCTGCAGATTTAATTACTGAAGCCTGCAGTTTCCTGCTGAGCTCCACAGTTTTGAATAAAAAGCCTATGACAAGGTCCGTGTGTGTATGTGTGTGTGTGTGTGTGTGTGAGTGTGTGTGGTGTGTGGTGGTGTGTGTGTGTGTGTATGTGTGTGTGGTGTGCAAGCTACAGGTCAACCTTAGGATTCATTCCATTAGGCGGGCTGGCCAGCAATTCCAGAGATCCTTCCATTTCTGCTCCCCATCACTGAGGTCACAAGTGTACACCTCCATACTTGGGGACATACAGGGGACTGTGCTTAGACTTCCCGCTTGTCCACAGGTACTTTGCTAACTGAGCCATCTCCCCACCCCCCTTCTGTGTGTTTTATTTTGAACAACCTCTTATTCCCTCCCGTTGTAGGGCAGAGGGTCCTTGACCTTCAGAGCCTCCTGCCCAATCTCCTGAGTAACAGGGATTACAGCCCTTGCTCCTGGGCCCAGTTGCTAACTGTGGATTCTGTACTTTCCAGTTTTTCTTTCAGGATTCTCATCTGTTTACTATTTTCTTTCCTGGCTGGGCTCCTGATTTGTAAAAAAAAAAAAAAAAAAATGGAAAAGTTTAGGTAGCAATAGCGTAGTGTCACTATGTGACTTCATGCAATTGCTTAATCTCTCTTGAGCCTCAGTTTTTCTCATCCCCAAAATGGACACAATAGAGTTACCTTATCTGATAGGGTTTACATGGCAGCTAACTAAATTTAACATGTGAGGCAGGGGTATAGCCGTGAGAGTAAGTGTTCAATTTATGGCAGCTATTATTTTATCAGAGACAGGATTATACTTGGTATTAAATGACAGGGTTTGCATTCCAGCTTTGGCACCAAGTAGTTGGTTGACCTTAGGGCTGTTGCGTAAGCTCTTTCAAGTTTAAGTTTCTACATTCACAGGGTGGGGCTAGCACCACTTGGCTCGCTTATCAGTCGGTAGACAAAAATATAATCCCATGTGGGATGTTTGTAGACATTAAAGCGCTGTACAAATAGAAGGTAGCCTGCCCACACACCAGTCCCGGATCCCCTTCATGCCATAAGTGGGTGTTTTCTCAGGCTCCTCCTTGGCCAAAGAGGAGACTAAAACAGGGTGGTGGTTATGGGTTATGAGGGCGCTCGTGACGGAAATGGAGGGAATGGCAGGTAAGGTGTGATTGCTCCGGCAGCTCCCTGAAGATTGAAGCTGGCACTCGCTGGCTTTGTCTGCAACAAGGACCAGTATTGGTAGACCCAGAGCAGACCTTGAACGTTTGGTGGTCAGGATGGAGACAGCCCAGCCCAGCAGGACTGGATAGAGAGTTAGAGGGGTTGCAGCGGCCATTCTGGTTAACTGATGGTACCAGATCGGCAGTTCATGGGTGGCTTAGCCTAAGTGGCACCCAGGAACGGATGGGAGTCTCAGGCCCTGTCCCACGTAACTTGGTGTTTACATTTCCTCCTAAGAGGGACTCTCTTTACAAGATGCTGAGTGGGGAAGACAGGCTCCATGTCCCCAGGTGACTCTTTGCCTATACGCACTGCTGGTACAGAGAGACTTCAGGAAGATTTCTGGAAGATTCTGCTGCCTCAGCTCCTCTACGATCTTGCTGACTTCCCCGCATGTGTCCTGAGACCATGGGACTTCCGTCTGTCCTCCTGAGGTGCCAGTGGCCTGACACAATACTGTGGCTGGCAAGGGACCAAAGGCATTTTTGAGGCTCTGTCAGCTATGTCTCCTCAGGACTATTATGCCAGCATCTGAGTGACCCAAATACATATTTGCTTCTTTTTGGGTTCTTCCTCCACTATTATATTCTTCTCTGTGTGTGTATCTCCTCTTGCCGTGGGATGACAGGAGGAGTCTATGGCCCTGATTAGGTATTTTTAAAAGATAGCTGGCTGATGTATTTCCTATTTCCCATAATCCTTTTTTCTTTTTCTATCTCTCTTCAAGTTTTCTTTTGAGATAGGGCCACTCTCCGTAGCCATTGAATGACTCATCTTCCTTCCTAGATGTCTTTTTCCCCCTTTGTTCTTTCTTCCTTTTTTAAGATTTTTGTATTTATTTATTTGTTTGGTTGATTTTGGTTTTTCAAAACAGAGTTTCCCCTATGTAGCTTTGGTTGTCCCAGAACTCGATTTGTGGACCAGACTGGCCTCGAACTCAGAGATCTACCTGCCTCTGCCTCCTGAGCGCGGGGCTTAGAATGGGCACCAGTGCATCAGGCTTGGTTTTATTTCTAATTCTGTGTAGGTGTAGATTTGCTCTATAGGATTGCAGTGTTCTTGGAAGCAAGAAGAGAGCGCTGGATTCTCCTGGAGCTGGAATTACAGATACCTATGAGCTGCCTGACATGGGTGCTGAAAACTGAACCCGGATCCTCGGCAAAACAGTACTTTTATACTCTCCACCACCGATCCAACCCTCTAGCCTCTCTCTCCCTTCCTTTCTTTTCTTCCTTCCTTTCTTTTTCAGACAGAATCTTACTCTGACTCACTCCTTCTAGATGTGTTCTCTCTGTGTATGTCTCTCTGTGTCTCCTTCTCTCTCTGTGTGTCTGTTTGTCTGTTTCTGTCTCTTTCTCTTATACACACACACACACACACACACACACACACACACACACACACACACACACACACACACACTTTTAAGTC
Source organism: Ondatra zibethicus (assembly GCA_004026605.1). Lineage (NCBI taxonomy): Eukaryota > Metazoa > Chordata > Mammalia > Rodentia > Cricetidae > Ondatra > Ondatra zibethicus. The sequence goes on along the minus strand of PVIU01003335.1, from coordinate 101,005 downwards.
CAGACTAATGTATAAATCCAAACAGTCTCCCCCAAGTGTTGAGATTACAGACATGGCTTTTTCAATTGATGAAGAAGCCGAGTACTTTGTGTCTGAAACTTGGCTTTTCATGCGGCCCCGGTTGGTAACACGCCACAGGAGATCTGTTGTCAGGAAACACACCCACGGTTGTGCGGGACATAACTCTTGGTTTATGGCACGTATTCCAGAACAGAGAAAGATGGTCAGCTATGGAGGAAAGACTGAAATGTCAAAACTAGGCACTGGGAGGTGTCCCCGCAAACTGCCCACTGTTCTGATTTCCTTTTTTACTTGGAAACCGTATGTCCCATGCCATCTTTGGAGCCCATGTGCGAACCACTACGCCTAACCAAGAACTTCTTAACCAGCTAGAAGCCAATGAAGAACAAAGTAACACAGTTTTGAGTGGGGAGCGGGGGAAACAAAGAATCTGAGTTTTGTGCATTTAGTCAATACTAATGAGATTGGCAGCGGGGGGTTCCAGTATACCTGTGTGTCAGACTGTGGGTGCCTTCCTCTGTGTGGCCTAGGGAAACTGAGCTCACCCCGGTTCCCCACAGTGGCAAGCAGAGTGGGACAGCTGCCCACAGGGGAATTTTGCAGGGCGTATGCTTTAAGAAGGACCTTGGCATCAGTTCAGACACCTAGTGGGCTGCAGGGCTCAGGGAAAATGGCTAAACATCTTAGAACTCAATTTTCCTGTCAATTTCCCAAATTGCCTGTTTGGGAATGTCTGCTTTAAAGGCTGGATCTGGGGTCTGGAGAGATGGCTCAGCAGTTAAGAGTACTTATGGCTCTTGCAGAAAACCTAGGGTCGATTCCCAGTACCCACATGGTGGCTCACAGCAATCTATAACTCTAGGCCCTCAAATGGTACACAACCATATACACAAAATAAATCTAAAGACTGGATATATTGGATGGACAGGATCTAAGATTTAACATAAAGCCAAATACCTAATATTCTTTGTAACTGGAGGTTTCTCTCCCACCTGCCCATTCCTGAATAACCACTCTGAGACTTAATATTAATTACAAACTGTTTGGCCTATAACTGAGGCTTATTATTAACTAGCTCTTACAACTTATATTAACCCATTTCAATTATTCTATACTTGGGGCTTTTTACTTCACATCTTGCTTCTCCAATGGCTCCTGGCACCTCCCTGACTCTGCCCTTTTCTCACTTTATCTCTGTTTGGATTTCCTGCCTGGCTCTATTCTGCCTGGCTTTTGGCCAAATCGGCTTCTTTATTAACCAACGGAAATAAAACATATTCACAGCGTACAGAGAGACATCCCACATAAATTCTTTTATTTTTTCTTTGCAGATGACGGCTCACTGTGTATCTCAAACTGGCCTGGAACCTGCTATCCAACACAGTCCGGCCTCCTTCCTGTCTCTGCCTCCCAAATACTAGCATTATAGACTTGAGTCCCTGCAACTGGTTCTTAACTTTTCAATACCTTAAAGTAGTCATTATTACCATCAAAAATCCAGGACAGCTTAGTACTCCTAAGCAAGAATTGGATATGTCAGGCTACCTGGAGTTCAAAACAAAACTGAAAACCCACAACTAAAGACAGCCCAAGGCTAAGGATGTAGCTCAATACTAAAGACAGCCCAAGGCTAAGGATGTAGCTCAATGCTAAAGACAGCCCAAGGCTAAGGATGTAGCTCAATACTAAGTCTAAGCCAGGTCCTTGATTCCACCCTAGTATCTTCAAAAACTGAATAAAACAAAAGCAAGAAAAAACAAGTACAGGCTTGCAAGATGTCTCACTTCTTTTACTCATGATTACGATTTGTCCACATCCTTCTCTATAGTAGTAGCTCAATTAGTCTCATCGCTACTTGTTATTGTATTGTGTAAATACACTTTTTTTTGCAAGTATTAACATTTATGAATAAGTGCTTTTAATTGCAAACTCCAAAAAGTTATTTGCTTTTGTGTGTGTGAGAGAGAGAGAGACAGAGTCTCACTTTGTAGGCCTAGATAGCCTGGAACTAGCTATGTAGACCAGGCTGGCCTCAAGCTCACAGAGATCCACCTGCCTCTGCCTCCCTAGTGCTGGGATTAAAAGCTTGTGCCACCAGGACAGGCAGATATTTACCTTTGACACTGGGATATCTTGACAATTTTCTCAGCTAGATATTAGCCTTCATACCATCTTTCATAACAAAATTAATTGGTTATATGGAGACCCTACCCATCTGTTGAAGAGCCCAGGGGACGCTGGTGAGTTCATTCTTGCCCAGTCCTGTGAAAGACTGCCTCAATGCTTCTCTGGAATGTTGCAGATGCCCAGTTCTTCCCGGGTACTGCAAAGGCTGTGTTAGTGTTCTGTGGAAGACTTCTTTATTTTCCGTTTCCAACAGTGTTTTGAGAACACAGACTGAAGCATCCAGTTTGGTATCTTTCTTAGCTTTAGTGGTAGGGATGAAGTTCGGTACTAGGTTTTTTCCTCTCTCAAACCTGTTCCACTTCCTGGTGCAGCTGTGGTTCTGTTGGAGGGCTAATTATTTGCTTAGGTGTCTGTGAGTGGCATTGCTTTGATATTGGTGATTAGAGTCCCTCTATGTATTTTGTTGTTCTATTGAAAACCACAGGAGGGGATTAGGCCCGGGCTGGCCAGCTCAGCTGTCCATGTTCTGAGCTGACCGTCTGGAATTACTTATCAGATATTTTGGCAACAAGGCAATCCCCAGTGTATTTTGCCTGGAGCACTTTTACACTTCTGGGTTTAGTTTGGATTTTTGTTTTGTTTTGTTTTTTGTTTTTCCTTCAAGTCTGTCGTTTGGGAAGAAATTCCATCCTAGGCCTCTGGTTAACTTTCCACTTCATTCATTCAAATGGTGTTTGCAGAAAACAAACTTCCAAGAAAGCTGTAAGACATTAAAAATCACTGTTACCTTTGCCAGAAACACAGAAAGTAGCTGCCAAGAATAAATAAAACTTTATAACCACTTTGGCATTACTTCTCAAAATTGAATCTTTGTGTAGCCCATGACCCTGCCATTTTATTCCACAGTGTATACCCCCTCAGCAGAAGTAGGTGCAGTGCCAGGTGCACCAAACGGCATGCATCTGATTCTCCCTGCAAGCACAAACCGTAGCAATCTCAAACTGCGAAGAAACCAGATCTCCGTGAATGACAGGATGAATGGATAAGTTGTAGGATGGAATATTACACAGCAAGCACATGAATGTACCCGACCTACCTGCCTCCAACTCTTGAGAGCTATTGCACTCAGTTTTATATGGTGCTGGGGACTGAACCATCAGATGGTGGGAGGCATACATCCTGCCAACAGTTATGTCTCTAGGATACTTATAGTATTTTTAAAGCATTTTTAATAGTAAAAATAGTAAGAACAAAAAGTGCATTAAACATCATAAGTATTAATATTTTTAGAGGTAAATGTAAGTTTTAGAAAATCCACTTCTTTCTTCACGTCCCATCCCCTTTATCTAAAAGACAATAGTCTTCACTGTAAAGTGTTTAACTTTGCTGTACGTGAACATACAGAGGTGAACACAGGTATATTTATATGGTTTTTGTTTCAAACATAAATAATTTAGTGTGTTCAACTTAGATTAGAACAAAATAGTTCATTGACTGGCTATCATTGTTGTAGCTAAGGACCATTGCAGCTCTTGACACAGATTTTATTTTTTAATGTGTTCTTTGTTTTTATTTCTATTTTACATGTGTGTGTTTTGTGGGCATGTATGTTTGTACCATGTGTATGTCTTGTGTCAGTAGAGACTCAAAAAGAGCATCAGGTCCCCTAGGACTGGAGTTAACAGATGATTGTGAGTCACTATATGTGTGCTGGGAATTGAACCTGGTTCCTCTGGAAGAACGGCCAGTGTTCTTATTTGTTGAGCCATCTCTCCAGCCCCAGAGATGATTTTATTACAATTCATTAAAGCACTTCTTTCTCTTTTAGTTGAAAATAACTGACCTTTAGAAAATTCACCTCTTGTCTCATGCAGTACAGTTTTCTGAATCTTGCCATAAAGTTAAATATATATATAAATAAAAGGTCTGCATCTTCAAACAATGACATCGTTACAATCAACCTGCCAATCCCCCAGAATCCACACTACAAATTGGACTAACCTGGGACCAAAAACAGTTGAAAGAAGAATTCCAGAAAGTAAAACTTGAATTTGCTCTTCTCTGAGCACAGCTGTGGTGGTTTGAAAGAAAATGGCTCCCAAAGGGATTTTGGCACTATTAGGAGGCATGGCCTTGTTGGAGGAAGCGTGTCACTATGTGGGTGGGCTTTAAGGTCTCTTTTGCTCAAGTTTCCCTCAGTGTGACTGTCAGTCAACTTCCTGTTGCCTGCAAGATGTAGGACTCGCAGCTGTTTCTCCAGCACCATGTCTGCCTGACGCTATCATGCTCCCCATCGTGATGATAATGGACTAAACCTCTGAAACTGTAAGCCACCACCTCAATTAAATGTTTTACTTCATAAGACTTGCCGTGGCCATGGTGTCTCTTTCCAGCAATAAAAAACTCTACTAAGACACCAGCTCTGAACCTGCAATGTGAGGTGGTGTGCAGGAATGCTTCCCATTCATTTCCACACTCCCCTTCTACCTGAATATTTCCTCAGCCTTACACTCCATGGTTAGACCTACAATAGTTGGTGTTTGTATTTTTATTGAATAATTGTTTTCCTTGTCATTATTTATTTATTTATTTATTTATTTTTGAGACAGGATTTCTCTGTATAACAGCCACAACTGTCCTGGAACTTACTTTATAGACCAGGCTGGCCTTGAACTCACAGAGATCTGCCTGCCTCTGCCTCCTGAGTGCTTGGATTAAATGCGTGTGCCAATACCTCCCAGCTTCCTGTTGTTATTTCTTAAGCAATGTAGTAGAATAGAGGTTTGCATAACATTTCCATTGTATGAAGTGCTGTAAGTAACCTAGAGATGTTTTAAATGTATGGGAAGGTGTGAGGGCTCAGTGCAAATACCATGCCATTTTAAAAAAGATTATTTTATTTTATGCTTCCTGAATATGTACATATGTATGTGCACTGCATACATGGCTAGTGTCTAAAGAGACTGGTGTCCAAATCTCCAACAACTGGAACTGCAGACAAAAGAAAGTTGTGAACCACCACGTAGGTGCAGGGAACTGAACCCAGGTCCTCCGCGAGAGCAGCAAGTGCGCTTAACCACTGAGCCCCCTCTCCAGCCCCACACCATGGCATTTTATGTAAAGGACTTGAGGGGCTGGAGAGCTGGCTCAGTGATTAAGAACATGTACCACTCTTTCAGAGAACCTCAACCCAATTACAAGTACCCATACTGCACAGTTCATAACTTCTTGTAGATCCTGATTCAGGAGATCTGATGCCCTGGCCTCCATGAACACCTGCACTTGTGTACATACCAAAAATAAATCTATGTAAGGGACTTGAGCATCCACAGATTTTGGGATGTGTGGGGGACCCTGCAACCACTCCCCCATGGATAGGGAGGATTTCTTTTGAATCCTGTGTGTGACAGTTGCTTACTGATGAGCCACACTCTTGCTAAGAGGGTGTTTATTGAGTGGTTTTTGTTTTGTTTTTTTTTTGTTGTTGTTGTTTTTTGTTTTGTTTTTGGTTTTTTGAGACAGGGTTTCTCTGTAGCTTTGAAGCCTGTCCTGGAACTCACTCTTGTTGACCAGGCTGGCCTCGAACTCACAGAGATCTCCTGCCTCTGCCTTCCGAGTCCTAGGATTAAAGGCATGTGCCACCACCGCCTGGCTGTTTATTGAGTTCTTCAGGGTTAAAACCAAGCACTCGAGTCTTCCTTCAAAGTTTCAGAATCTTTGGAGAGCATGCCTTCATGATGTTGGCACTGTGTCTGGTCCTGGTGTCTTTGTGTGGTTAGCTCTCTACTCGGTGGACATAGAGATAAGTGCTTCCATTGTTCTCAGAGGAAAACAGTGGTGGCAGTGCTTGGGAGCCAGCTCTCAAGGTGTGCTCCACCACGCCACCAATCTGTGTACACACAGCTGTTATAAAGATCTGACGGCCAGACAGAGCCACAGGGAACAAATGAAATGGAAGCCTTGTGCCTTCTCCACTGAGGTCAGGGCTCATCTGGATATCTACCACAGATTATACTTTTATGTGTACTCTCTCTCTCTCTCTTTTTTTTAATCCAGGGCTGGTGAGATGATTCAGCAGGTAAGGGTGCTTGCTGCTAAGTCTAGTGGACCTGTGTTTCATCCTCAGAACTCACCTGATGGAAGGAGAGAATCAACTCCCATGAATTGTCGTCTGCCTCCACGCACAGCTGTATTCACACATATGTGCATGCGTGCGCGTGCACACACACACTATACAAATGGTCTTTAAAAATGGATTGGTTCAGTGACTTTTGTTGCTCCTCTCTTCTCCTAAGAAGCTTGAAGTTGCAGAATGGTCCATTGCGATGCCGGAAAGTGTTCACTGTTTGTGGCATAGTAGCTACTAGTTTATGAACACTCTCTGAGTAGACACCCTCAAGCATAATCCCCTCCTCTCTCAGCTAAGGGGTCTGTAGGCCAGGTCAGTCAACAGTAACTGGCCATAGAGACAGATAGAGCATGCTGTGCCCTTCTTTAGCTGATCAGCTTCCATCTTCTTGCTGGTAGGGCAGTGCTGCCCGCTGATGCACTGGGTAGGGTAGGGTAGGGTTGACGGCTGATATACTGGGTAGGGTAGGGTAGGGTAGGGTTGGGTTGATGGCTGATGCACTGGCTAGGGTAGGGTAGGGTAGGGTAGGGTAGGGTAGGGTAGGGTTGGGTTGACGGCTGATGCACTGGCTAGGGTAGGGTTGACGGCTGATGCACTGGGTAGGAAAGTTGGTTCAAGGATCTGGGTTTCTCTCCTTCAGCAATGTGCACAGTGCCCAGCATAGTTCTCAGTGGACATTTGAGTAATGAGTACCTATGGGCTTAGAAAGTGAGTTCTAACTGGCTCAGGCCTTTTCATCCTTGGTACCACTGCCCAGGGATGCATAAAGAAAATGCCTCAAGGGCTGGAGAGATGGCTCAGCGGTTAAGAGCACTGTTTGTTCTTCCAGAGGTCCCGAGTTCAATTCCCAGCAACCACATGATGGCTCACAACCATCTGTAATGAGATCTGGTGCCCTCTTCTGGCCTGCAGGAATATGTGCAGACAGAACACTGTATACATAATAAACAAATAAATCTTTAAAAAAAAGAAAGAAAGAAAATGCCTCAAGAAGCTTCTCACTCTTCCATTCTCAAGCTTGCCTCAGAAGTCACAGTTTACAATGTCACCAATAAAACTGCTGTACTGCTGGCAGTAGTAGTGCATGCACGCCTTTGATCCCAGCACTCAGGAGGCAGAGGCAGGCGGGTCTCTGTGAATTCGAGGCCAGTCTGGTCTCCAGCATGAGTTCCAGGACAGCCAGGGCTACACAGAGAAACCTTATCTCAAAAAAACAAAAACAAAATGTATTAAGTGTTTGTGTGTATACACATATGTGGGCAGGTGCACATGCATGTGGAAGCTGGAAGACAATCATGGGTGTCATTTCTCAATAGCACATGCATGTGCGTGCAAGCGTGTGTGTGTGTATGTATGTGTGTGTGTATGTGTGCATATAATTGTGTGCATGCATGCCCAGAAATTAGTATCAGTGTCTTCCTTGATTGCTGTCTACCTCATCTTTTGGAGACAGGGTTTCTTACTGAACCTGGAGCTCCCCAATTCCAGACTGGGTGGTGGTCAGCAAGCCCCAGGTCATCCTGTCTCTGTCTCCTTTATGCCGGAATTACACGTATGCATTGCCCTGCCTGACTCTGTCGCTCCAATCTCAGAACCTTATGCTTGTGATGCACTTTACTGACCAAGGCATCTCCCCAGCCCTTCGACTCATTTTTGAGACAATGTCTAGGCTTTGTGGTCAGTGACCCCTGGAGTCTTCCTGTCTTCTCCACAGGGGGGGGATGCACACATGTTCTACTGATTCTTCTTGTTCCATGCAACAAAGACACAACTCTGTCTGTATTTCTGTGAACTGGGAAAAACAAGCTAGGCTGCCTGCTCAGGACTCAGATACAGGAGAGGCTTTCAAAGGTTGAAAATGACCAAAGCCAAAACTTGTCAGGGGAGGATTAGGAATCCTGGGCCACTGAAGGACTAATTAACTCATAATGAAATGGGCACTTCTATTTCTGCAGCCCATAGGGTAGCAATCGTATCCTGGGTGAGCCCCTGCCTATAAGTGCTCAGAGATTACTGGTCCACAGACCTCACAGGGTGTCCAGGTAAGCCCAGAACATTGGGCATGCTATGTCCTCCATGAATGTCAGCCTTGTTTCATAAAGGAGCCTGAATATGCTGAGCAACGCTGGATACATTTAAAGAAGATGTGAAATGAAAATACATAGCTCCTATACAGGAGGACAGACCATTTGTTAGAAGGAAATGGACTCAGAGCACCTATAAACAAACACAACATTGACTCAATATACACCCCTCCATTGTTGAAATATAATGCAACTCATATTTGTGCGATTTTGAAAAAATCGGTATGGCTATAAATAAAAAGTTTATATAGGAGTTAGAATGCTTGCCTGTCACAATCTCCAGTTTTGCACATAAGCCAGGAATGCTGTGTGCCAGCACTTCATTATACCAGCTTCAGATCATTTGTAATAAAAAACAATAAAGTTCATGTTGCTGCTCCTATCCCCCTCCCTATCTGAAGAGCCCATCGCTATCATTACTGTGACGTATGTTCCCTGTATTTCCTGAGAAACAGGACCAATAAGATGCGTGTGTGTGTGTGTGTGTGTGTGTGTGTGTGTGTGTGTGTGTGTGTGTGTGTGTTCAGTTGTCTGTGTCTGTGGTTTCAACCAACTGTGAACCAAAACCCTGGATTTCAGAGTCTGGGGGATAGCTCACTTGGTAAAGTGCTTGCTGAGCAAATGTAGAACCCGGGATTGATCCCCAGGACCGTCAAAGAAAAGCTGGATGTGGGGGTTGGCAAGATGGCTCAGTGAAGGACACTTGCTTAATTTGGTCCCAGCACCCACATGGCAGCTCACTCTAGTTCCAGAGGATCAGGTGCTCTCTTCTGTCTTCTTCAGGCACACAAGTGGTGCACGTACGTACATGTAGGCAAAATACCCATACATGTAAAATAAATAAACAAGTAAGGTTTTAAAGCGCTGGAAGCTGTGGCACATGGTTGTAGTCCTGGTGCTGGGAAGGAAGAGTTCTAGGCCGTGTGAGTCAGCCCCTGTCTCAAAAACCAAGGTGGATGGTTTCTAGGACAACACTCAAAGTTTGTCTCTGTCCTCCACGTGAAAATGCAGGTGAAAATATTGTGTGTGTGTGTGTGTGTGTGTGTGTGTGTGTGTGTGTATTTGGAAAAAAATATAGCTGTACTGAATACATACAGACTTTTTGGTCATTTTTCCCTAAGAAATGCAATCAAAGAATTTTATACATAGCATTTGAATTGTACTAGGGATCTTAAATAATCTAGAGATGGTTTATCTTACAGGAGGGTGTGTACCAGCTCTGTGAAAACACCGTGCCATATTGTGAGGGGGGCACGAGCAGCCACGTGTATTATCCTTGGAAGTCTGGAACCGGTCACGTTAGATACTGACAGTGACTCCATGTGCGTTTGTACATCAACGTAGATAGCAACAGATTGATCAGAGAGAAGTGATTGGTGTAATTCTGGAGATGGACGAGTCCCAAAAGCTCCAGACTGATCAGCAAGATGAAGCCTCAAGAGCCTTGATGGAGTGAGCTTCAGCCTGAAGACCTGGGAGACAAGGGAGTCAGAGGGTGGCACAATTTGACACCAGGAAGAGGATTGCTTAGATTTGGTTTGAGGCAGGGGAAGGGTTGGCAGGAGGAATCCCTTCTTACTCTGGGGAAGTTAACCCTTGCTTTCTAGCCAGGTCTTCAGCGGGTAGGAAGAGGCCTGCCCTCATCTCTAGGAAGAACAATATGAATACAGCTTGTGGGTCCCAGTGTGAACTTCAAAGAAACATCCAGCAATTTGGACCAAATACCTGGTCACCCTGTGGCCCAATCAAGTGCACATGAGAGGCTGACTGCCAAGGTTATCTCAGTCTTTTCAAAACATTAAATATTAAGGTTGATGATTTATCCGCTACTACCAGGGACTGAAATGTAGAAACTAGTGCACGCTGGCCAAAGTCTCTGCCACTGAACTACAATTCCCAGCAGTAAATATTAATGTTTAATTTGTTTCTTTTTCTCTTCTCTCATCTTCCCTTCCTTTCTTTCTTTTGTAAGACTAGGTCTCTTTGTATTGTCCAGGCTGGTCTCAAACTCCTAGATCCACTGGATGCTCCCACATCATCCTCCAGAGTCCCTGGGACCACACAGACCCTTAGCACTGGGCCCAGCAATTTACATACAGTTTTAAATGCACAGGCCTGGGAATTCTTCCAGACTTTTCAAACACACACAAATCACATACCTGAAAGAACATAGAATTGTTAGCCTATAGTGCCTTTTTGGTTTTGTGTTGTTGTTTTGGTTTTTCAAGAGAGGGTTTCTCTGTGTAGCCCTGTCTGTTCTAGAGCTGATTTTGTAGGCCAGGCTGGCCTCAGAACTCAGAGGTCTGTCTGCCTCTGCCTCTGCCTCTTAAGTGCTGGGATTAAAGGAATAAGCTACCACCACCACCCAGCGGCATATGTTTTTTAAAACCAACATAAAACAATCATATTTTTAATTTTAATCAATATCACATACAATTTTTATTCATCAATTATAAACCTCAAGAAGTGTCCAGGGAAAATTACTTTCCTGAGACCAACCCAACTTGATAGGCAAAATTTTTCTTTATTCCTTTGCTCTGGTGTGTTATTGGCTTAACCATAGCATCTTTAGTTAGTCCATTCCTCTAGTCCATTGGCATTTCCCTGCCACAGTCAGCTCAGCTACAGCTATCATGAGCTGGGCCTTTTCATGGGAAATCTCAGTACTCCCAGAGGAAGAGCTGGGACTGCTCAAGATTGTCCAATTATGGAGTGTGTACATAGTCAGCTTTCCTGCGTCTTCCCCAATGGCTTTCACACTGCCCGTCACAGTTTGTGCTTCCCCTAGCAATGTTTGAGAGCTCCTTTTGCTTACATCCTGATCTGTTAAATTTTTAAAAACGGATTTTATTTTTAATCACGTATCTCTGCATACATATGTGTATGCAGATGCCATGGAAGCCGAATCAAGCTTCAGCTTGGAGCCTCAGTTACAAGCAGTTGTGACATGGGTGCTGGGACTCAAACTCGGGTCCTCTGCAAGAGGAGCGAGTGCTCTTAACTGCAGAGCCATCCTTCCAGCCCCCTCAATTTGTTTACCTTTATGGTATTCCTGTGTATTGTGGGTTGGATATGAAATACCCCACCCCCAAGATTTGTGTGTTAGAACTATGACCATCCAGTAACAAACATCAGAGGTGATAGTCTGACAGGGGCTCCAGCCACATGAAACCATCCTTTGAGTAGTCATGATCAGCCACCATCATACTAACCCACTGGTAAGCTCATACCCTGATGTGCCTTTTAGCAGTGGATCATAATTAGAGGAAGTAGGTCACTGGGAATGTGTCTTTAAAGAGTAGAGTTGGTCTCTAGCCTTTCTCTCTGTCTCGATTTCCTGTCCACTAGGAGATAAACATCTTTGCTCTGATACACAACCCCCACCATGAGGTACGCCCCAGTTCAGGCCCAAAGCAAAGAGACCAAAGGACCATGAACTAAAACCAAACCAAACCAAAATGAAATACATCTTCCTTAAGTTGGTTTTCTCAAGCATTTTGTTACAACAATAAAATCTAATAAAATATGTGTGTGTCAGGTCTTTTTATGTATATATATATGTATATATATATGTATCAGAATTTTTATGACTATAGCAATTTGCCCATTTGGTCTTTTTTACAAAGGTCTAAAGTTGCTGGGCAGATTTGTACACCACCATGCCTTTAATCCCAGCACTTGGGAGGCAGAGGCAGATGGATCTCTGTAAATTCAAGGCCAGCCTGGTCTACAGAGCGATTTCCAGGACAGGCAGGGCTGTTACATAGAGAAACCCCATCTCAAAAAACAAAACAAAACAAACAACAGCAGCAGCAACAACAACAACAACAAAACAAAAACAACAAAAAAAAGCAAACAAAAAATCTAAAGTTCTGCGTGTGAAGAGAGAATCCACTCTTTTTTTCTTTATTGGGGTATAAAGTGATATATCAGTACCCATGAAAATTGCCCCCAAATTTAACAGTTTAGAGCCACATTTATTATCCCATAGCTTCTGGAAGGCAGCAATCTGAAGGCAACTTGATTCCTCTCCCAAGGCTATAAATTGCTCATGACACATCAATTATCCTCTATAGACCGAACCGCCATCCCAACTTATTGAAGATCTACTCTGAAACATGATGGTATTTGAAAGTTGGATCTTTGGGAAGTAATTAGGTGTAGATGAGGCCATGGGTGTGAGCTCTGTGATGGATTAACACCCTCAGAAGGACAGGAGGAGATCCTTTCCCTACACACCACACCAAAAACATGTCTTCATCAGACACCAAAAGACAGGTCTTCATCAGACACTGGGTCCAATCTCAGACCCTCAGCTTCCAGAGCTCTGAGGAGTGTGTGCAATGTTTAACCATCTGGGCTGTGACATTTTATTCAGCAGATCAAATTGACGGAGGCGCATCTGAAGTCCACAGGAGATCTGCTTCGAAGAAGATGTGCTCACAGGCTGTTGGCTAGAGGTCTCCTCTCTTCCCCAGGATCCCCCTCCACCTGAGAGTCCTCATGATATGGGAGCTGGCTTCCCAGTCAGGATGAGTGAGCAGGAAGCTGCAGTTTCGTTGGTGACATAGCTTCCAAAGTCATACATAGCCCTTCTACTCACTTAGTGAGTCACTGTCTAGCCACACTCAGTGGGTGGGGGAAGAAGGATTGGCAAAGAGAGCCGTGATGCCTACAACCCGCTCCTGGTAGAAAGCAATGTAATCCACCCCTACTCAGTTTGCTTTCAAAGTCCACCCTTTTCTCACTGACACAGACCGACATTTTAAAAATACTTATTTTTATTTTAATTTATTTCACATATATGGGTGTTTTGCTTGCATGTGTATCTGTGCACAATGTGTGTGCAGTACCCAAGGAGGCCAGAAGAAGGCGCTGAATGTCCTGGGACTACAGTTACAGGTGTTTGGAAGCCACCATGTTGGTGCTGGAGACCCAACCTGGGTCCCCTGCCAGAACAGCAGCAATTCTTAAGCACTGAGCCCCAAATATGCTAGTTTTAGAATGGAACATGTTGAATTTCATCTTCTACCTTTTAAAAAATATCTGTTAAGGTAATCATGTGGGTTTCCTTTTGCTAACATCTCACATTTTCAAACAAATTGATACTTTTTTTTTCTAAGCTTAAACCATAAACATTTTATAGAGCCAGGCAGTGGTGGTACATTCCTTTAATGATATGGGATGTCCTCCTATATATGTATTGCTTTTATTGGTTAATTAATAAAGTTGCTTTGGCCTATGGTAGGGCAGAATATCACCATGCTGGAAGAGATATATAAAGAGAGTAGGTGGTGTCAGGGAGACACCGTGTAGTTGCCAGAGGAGGCAAACGCCATGTAGCTGCTGAAGGAGGAGGACATACCGGAAACTTACTGGTAGGCCACAGCCTCGTGGCGATACATAGAAATGGGTTAATTTAAGATGTAAGAGTTAGTAAAGAAGCCTGAGCTAATAGGCCAAACAGTACTGTAATTAATATAGTTTCCGTGTGATTATTCGGGTCTGGGCAGCCTGAAACAAAAGGGCAGTCTTCATTTACACTTTAATCTCAGTACTCAGGAGGAAGAGGCAGGTGGATCTCTGTGATTTTGAGGCCAACCTGGTCTACAGAGGGAGTTCCAGGACAACTAAGGCTGCACAGAGAAACCCTGTCTTGAAAAACAAAAAATAAAAAAAGTAAAAAATTATTGAACAAATCTTACTGGTTTATGCTTATTTTTATATGTTGCTAAGGTAGATTTGCAAATTTTATTATTTGTGTATGTATGATATGTTGTGGGGAATTTGCTATAGTGTGCTGCTGCAGAAGACAGGATTACTCTGTGGACTTAGTTCTCTCCTTCCATCTCCACATGAGTTCCTGAGATGGGATGCTGGTTCCCAGGGTCTCAGGTGTGCACTTTTATCTGGTGTGCCTCCTTGCTGGCCCTTACATTTAGAATATGTCCATAAATACCAGTGGCCTCTAATTTTCTTTGAAGACACTGTCATTTTCTACTTATATTAGCATAACAAGTAAGTAGCAGTTCCCATTCTCCTTTTTCCTATTCTCTGGAACTATTTGGCTAAAATAGGCTTTAACTTTCTTAAACAATTGGTGTAGCTGGATGAGATGCCATTTACCTGTAATCCCAGCACTGGAAAGACTAGGGCAGGAGGCTCACTGTGAGTTTAAGGCCAACCTGGGATGATTCCAAGCCAGCCTAAGCTACAGAGTGACCCCACCTCAAAATAATTTTTAAAAAAATTTGTGTTAGCTGGGCAATGGTGGCACATGTCTTTGATCCCAGCACTTGGGAGGCAGAGGTAGGCGGATTTCTGTGAGTTCTAGGAGAGCCTGGTCTACAGAGTGAGTTCCAGGACAGCCAGGGCTGTTATACAGAGAAACCCTCATGGTGGTGGTGGTGGTGGTGAGGTGGGGCATTGTAAAGCCTGTTTTCCTTTATTGGAGATGTTTGATTGGCCATTCTATTATTTTAATAATCACGGTCACATACAGACTCTCTGTTTCTTCTTGGGGTCAATTTAATTAAAGTTCAAAACTATAGGCTAGACCTTATTTACAGTCTTTCATTCCCGATGTTTAATTTGCCTTTTCTCTAGAGATTTTTGTATTTTAATTAATAGCAATTTAAGTTTACTTTTGTGTGTTGTTATTGAGAATGTGTGTATGTTGGAGTGTATATATCACAGTGTGTATGTGTGTATGCGTGTGTGTATTAGGGATGTATGTCATTGTGTGTATGTGAGTGTGTTGGGGGTGCATGTCAGTGTGTGTGTGTGTGTGTGTTGAAGTGTATATATCACAGTGTGTATGTGTGTATGTGTGCGTGTGTATTGGGGATGTTTATCAGTGTATGTGTGTGTTGGGAGTGCATGTCAGTGTGTATGTGTGTGTTGGGAGTGCATGTTAGTGTGTGTTGGGGGTGCATGTCAGTGTGTATGTGTGTGTTGGGAGTGCATATCAGTGTGTGTATGTGTGTGTGTTGGGGGTACATGTCAGTGTGTTTATGTGTGTGTGTTAGGGGTGCATGTCAGTGTGTGTTGGTGCATGTGTGTGTGTTGGGGTGCATGTCAGTGTGTGTGTGTATCTGTGTGTGTTGGGGGTGCATGTCAGTTTGTGTATGTGTGTTGGGGGTGCATGTCAGTGTGTATATGTGTGTGTGTTGGGGGTGCATGGCAGTGTGTATATGTGTGTTTTGGGGGTGCGTGTCAGTGTGTGTATGTGTGTGTTGGGAGATACATGTCACAATGTGTGTGTGTGTGTAGGTCAGAGGACAGTTTTGTAAGGGTTGGTTCTCTCCTCTATTCATATGAATTCAGAGGACCAATTCAGGTGGTCAGGTTTGAACATCAAGCACTTCTACCCACTGAGCCACCTCACTAGCCTTTTAATTAACAATATTTTAGCATAATTGACAATTTTTATATTCTTGGCTTTTAGTCTATTATTTTCGTGTTTATATTTATTTCCCTATTCTCCTAGATTTTTTTTTCATTTTCTCCTTCTGAGTTACGTGAACATTTAACTCATTAAATTTAAAGTGATTTTGTATCTAAAGAATGTATTTAAGATCCAAATCTCTCATTGGGTACAATTTTTAGCTGACACATGTACATTTTTGTATGCATGATTTCATTTCATTCCATTCTAAATATTTCTTTTCATCACAGTTTTCTTTGCAGTGTAGAGACTATTTATGGGGTAATTTTAATTGTCAGAGTCACGGGATAGGAGAACGCATTTCTATTCTTGGTTTCTGTTTCCAGTGTACTGTGGTCAAAGAATGTGAACCAATGACATCATTCCTTTGGAATGCCTTGTGATTTCCTTTGTGGTCCGATAAATGACCAAGTGTATGAATGTTCTGGTTGGGTATTCTCCAAGGCCTGGGTTATAGCACACAGTTAAGGATGTCCTGAGCAGGTGCAAGACCCTGAGTTCAAGGCCAGCAACAATTTAGAAAAGGGTGTTCCTGTCTAGGGGTCTTGATCAGGTGTATTTTCTCTGCCTGTGAAAGAAATAAAAGTTAGGAAAAATCTTAAGCTTAACAGGGCAGTGTCAGAAAAATCTCAGACACCGCAGACAGGAGCCGAGAGAACAACAGTTTAAAAAAAGGCTTTTATTGTTCTTTCAAGGTCTGTAAAGAATTTTACTGGGATTTTGATGGGCATTGCATTGAATCTGTAGATTGCCTTTGGTAAGATTGACATTTTTACTATGTTAATTCTATCTACCCAAGAGCATGGGAGATCCTTCCATTTTCTTGTGTCTTCTTCAATTTCTTTCTTCAAAGATTTAAAGTTCTTGTCATACAGGTCTTCCACTTGTTTGGTTAGAGTTACTCCAAGATATTTTATGCTATTTGTGGCTATTGTGAATGGTGATGTTTTTCTGATTTCTTTCTCAGCCCATTTATCACCTGTGTACAGGAGGGCTACTGATTTTTTTGAGCTAATCTTGTATTCTGCTACATTACTGAAAGTGTTCATGAGTTGTAGAAGTTCCTTGGTAGAATTTTTGGGTTGCTTATGTAAACTATCATATCATCAGCAAATAGTGAGAGTCTTGATCTCCTTTTGTTGCCTTATTGCTTTATGGAGAGAGTGGACAGCCTTGTCTTGTTCAGTGGGATTGCTTTGAGTTTCTCTCCATTTAGTTTGACGTTGGCCGTTGACTTGCTGTATTTTGCCTTGGAGGTGAAAACAGCACACACACACACACACACACACACACACACACACACACACACACACATGCACACATGCATGCATGCACACACACAGCAGAAACGCAGATATAAAGATTCTTTGCAAAGCAAAGCAGGGAGGACCTGAGAAGCCAAAACTCTAGCCTCAATTTAAGTTCAGAGTTTTTTAAATTCCTGAAGGTTTTCCTCCCCTAATTTAAGGTTGGTCCCTTTGGAGAAAGAAGTAGGCCCAAAACTGACATTGTGACACTTCCTGATCTGGCCTTGAGCTTGTTTGGCCAGTCCATCAGCGGGGGTCCTGCTGGCGTGACAAAGAGCCTTCAAGCCTTTGTTTTAAACCGCCAACCTTTTTTCTTGGGTCAGAAGGGGAGAAAGAAGCCGGCCATCTTAGAAGTTTGTTATCTTTATTACCAAGTTGTGGCCACTCTTTCCAGCTGTTTGGCTACTAGGGAATCTAACTCCTAGTCCCTCAAAGGTATCTTGCTTATTTGTTTTGGGAATAGCCTTTCTGAAATTCATGGTTTCACAATGAACAGTATTGTTGTTTGGAAAAAGAAAGAAAGAAAGAAAGAACACACATGTAGCTTTTAGGAGCCTGGCCTTATCAGGAGCAGAAAAAGGTTTGCAGAGCTGGAGCCTGAAGGATGATCTGTCCGGGAAGTCTAGAGGCCTCCTCCAGGCGACACAGACATCTAAGACATATGAACCTGAGAGAAAGGCTCCCATAGAACTGTAGCTTCCTTCAGTGACTGTGTTTCCAGCACCATCACACATAAAATAAATACATAAATACACATAAAATGATGAGTCACTGAGTTGGACAAAGTTTCTGCCTGGGCCCTACAGAGCAAGCCAACATCCTGGCAGGGCGGTGGTGGCACTCAGGAGGCAGAGACCGGTGGATCTCAGTGAGTTCGAGGGCAGCCTGGTCTACCAAGCAAGTTTCAGGACAACCAGGACTGTTACACAGAGGAAAACAGAGCAAGCCAACATCCCGAAGCCTAAGTTAGGGTGCTTAAAGTGTCCTTCCCAGAAGTGACAGCAGGAAGAGGAGAAAGCCTCTCTGCTTTAACCTTACAAGGAAAACAGCTTTCAAGTGTACAGCTGCTTTTTGTGTTCTCTCTCTCTCTCTCTCTCTCTCTCTCTCTCTCTCTCTCTCTCTCTCTCTCTCTCCTTTTCTGTCTGTAAAATCAGATTCCTTTGCCTGGCTTAGTAGAGCAAATTCTATTTTATTGGATGAAGTTGCCTGATTATAGAACCACGATGTAGTGGTATATTATTTGTATTTTGATAACTAAATCTTGCCTGAAGACCAGAGGCAAAGCTAAAGCCACTAGAGGTCAAGCAGTGGTGGCACACACCTTTATTTCCAGGATTTGGGAGACAGAGTCAGATGGATCTCTGTGAGTTCAAGGCCACCCTGGGATATACGAGATCAATGCAGAAATAAATCCAGGTGGTGGTGGCCTACACTTTTAATCCCAGTACTAGGGAGTCATACGCCCTTAATCCCAGCACTAGAGGGAATATAAAATGAGAGGAGAGAGAGGCTGTCAGTTTAGTTTATGGTCGCCCAGCCTTGGTAAACGTGAGACTTCTCTAGAGGTTTGGCTGTTTTGCTTTTCTGGTTTTCAGGTTGAACCCCAATTTCTGTCTATGGGTTTTTCATACAACACCACAAATACAAATCAATTAAGGTCTTCAATGCCAACCTGGTCTACAGAGTGAATTCCAGAACAGCCAATGCTACACAGAGAAACCCTGTCTTTAAAAAACAATTTATATATATATGTATGTATATATATAATATGTATGTATGTATTAAAAACAATTTGTGTATATATATAAAATTTTTATTTTAAAATTGTGTGTGTGTGAGCACGTGTGCATGTGTGTTTATATGTGCACATGAAAGCGGGTACCTTGCAAGGTCAGAGGAGGGCTTGCCTTGGAGCTAAAGTTACAGGCCCTTAATGGGTGAGGCAGAGGCAGACAGATCTCTGAGTTGGAGGCCACCTTACAGATCGAGTTTCAGAATAGCCAGGGATACGCAGAAAAACCCTGTCTCAAAAGGAGCAAAACCAACCAACCAACCAAACAAACAAAAAATGTAGGCAGAGTTTTTCTGTCCCACTAGTCAACCCTTTGCTGCCAGCCAGCTCACCAAATAACCACACAGAGACTTATTAACTATAAATGCTTTGCCAACAGCTTAGGCTTGTTACTAACTAGCTCTTACATCCTAAATTAACCCATATTTCTTATCTAGGCTCTACCATGTGGCAGTACGTTTTTTCAACGTAGCATGTTTATCTTACGCTTCTTCTGCTTCTTGCTGATAATCTCGTGACTCTGTCCTCTTCTCTCAAGCATCCTTTCAGTTTGACTTTCCTACCTAACTTCTGCCTAGCTATTGGCCAGTCAACTCTTTAGTTATCCAATCAGAAGGCACCTTGGCAAAGACACCTCTTCACAGTGAACAAAAAGATTATCCCATAACAAACAGAAAAACGAAACAGCTGAACATAGTGGTGTGTGCTTTGATTCCAGCACTGGGAGACAAAGACAGGAGGATCTCCGTGAGTCTGAAGCCAGTCTGGTCAGCATAGCAAATTCCAGGACAGCCAAAGACTGCAGAATGAAAACTTCTGCCTGCCTGTCCATCTGCCTCCCTGTCTGTCTGTCTGTCTATGTGCATGTATTCATATGTATGTGTGTGTGCATGTATATATGCATTAGTTTCTATTTTCTCTCTCCCCTTCCCTCACATGTTTAATGATTTGCTAAGCAGCTTTTGTTGATGCCTATTGATCTATATAGACAGCACACCACACTTGCTTCCTGTTTACTTACACAGCAATGGTGCTGTCCTGCCCCATGGCAGACTGAGGCAGAAGAAAGTTAACAGAACAGTGTTAATGCTGGGAAATTGTGAACTGGGAAGGGCCAAGTGTGCTGAGGGCTTTCACACCTCAGTATGAAAAGTTCTGAATGTTTTCCCAGAAGCTCCCAGGATATTCCTATGCATTCACTAAATGGAAAATTCCAGAAACAAAACAGTTTCTAAGTTTTAAGAAACGTATAGTCCAGCAGGTTATTGTCATCATTATTATTAGTTACTGTTTGTGCCTCCTATATAAGATTATCTTCCTGGTAAGTGTATGTGTGTGGTATAGAGCTCAGCGACCTTCATGGAACACCTTGGATGTATCTGAATCCCAATATGGGGTCCTGCTGGACTTCAAACTCATTTTTACTCCCCCTCGTGGGCTGAAGAGTGACATCCATAGGCTTCCTGTGACCAGCAGGATACAGTATGACACAGCAAGACCAGAAACTCCTCTGCATGATGCCACCACAAACAGGGCCCTGAGGTGGGACTGGAGGCAAAAGGCTTCTAGCCACAGGGCCAGAGACTGGGAAGTCACCTTCACATTCAAATGCTCTTTTTCCTTATCGTGACTGTAAAACAAAACTTGCTTTGTAGACCAGGCTGGCCTCAAATTCACAGAGATCCCCCTGCCTCTGACTCCTGAGTGCTGGGATTAAAGGTGTGTGCCACCACACCTAGCTTTTATCATCATCATCATCATCATCATCATCATCATCATCATCACAGTTTAGGTTCATCACGAAGGAGAAGGCAGAAACACGAGAAGGCTAGTCACGTTGCATTCTCAGTCAGAAAGCAGAGAGTAAGTGTCAGGGACTGCAGGGTGGGGAAACTGTGGAGTGGATGGAAGGGAGAGTTCACCAATCAGAAGTGATTTAAGCCAGGTCCTGTGACAGAATCCTCAAAGCCCAGAGCGGAGTGTGGCAAGATGCAGAAGCCTGCTGATCTCCCGGCTTCCCAATGCAGGAAGCTCCATCAGTGTTTCCAAATACACATTTGCTCTCCGGACCTCCAATGCCAAGTCTCCAAATGCCTCCAGACATCTTAATGTCCCATTGTCTCAAAATGTCCCAAAGCCCTCCTCCCCCCACTTACCTACAGGTCTCCAAATGCCTCCAGGTTTACCCATGTCCCTCAGATGTACCTCATGTCTCCCCGTTCTGGGTCCCCAAGTCCCTCCAAGGTCACAAATCTCCTCAAGGCTCCATTAAAGGAGAGAGTGTACCTTGTACACCAGGGAACAAAGGCGTGAGCTGAAAGCATCTGATTTCAGAGTATACAAGTATCTGACCTTCAACAACGTGTGGAAGGGACAAAAAGATTCACTTGAAGGGGTGGTTTACCGCCAGATGCAGGGGTGGTCAATCTCAGGAGCATCCCCAAGAACACCTAGAAAATCCTGGGAAGCGAGGTGGAGGACCCCGCGCTCAGTGTGCCAGCCCCAGCAATCCTGCCCCTGGCAACGCCCCTGCCGCCTGTGATCCTGTGTGCCCAGGCCTACCAGATGTTGGTTTCCTTCCTCAAGCCAGCTCCTCTAGTGTCTTCCCAGACCTTCTCCAGTCTTGATCAACCCTGGGGAAGTTCTGGGTGTGGTGCTGGCTAGCCAAGCCAGGGCTGCAGCAACCCGAGGCCCATTTCCATCAACAGAAGCCACAGAACCAGTTCAATCTGTAGCATTTGAAGACACAGCAGACTCCTGCGATAAGCTCTAGTACTCTCCTTCCCCTTTGCTGATCCAGCTGCAGCTCAGGGTCCCACCAGAGCCACAGCCTCTGTCCATAGCCGTACCCACCACCACCACCACCACCCCTCACTCCTCCCACCCCTCCACTCCCCCCCTCCGGCCAAGGAGACGATGCGCATCGAACACCTGCAACCCCAGAACAGTTCTGGGTTCAAGGCCTCTGCAGATTTGATGTCTCCCTAGATACTGTGTTTAGTCCAGCCCTATTCACCCTGAGGTTATTTCTAGGAACCCTTTGATCCTCCTTAAGACATTAGTGTACCAGCTGGGTGCGGGTGGCGCACGCCTTTAATCTCAGCACTCGGGAGTCAGAGGCAGGTGGATCTCCGTGAGTTTGAGGCCAGCCTGGTCTACAAGAGCTAGTACCAGGACAGGCTCCAAAGCTACACAGAGAAACCCTGTCTCGAAAAACAAACAAACAAACAAACAAACAAAAAAATTAGTGTACCAATGAGTAGTGACATAAAAGGATCAATGAACCCAGGACATTTCTTTGTCTCTAAGGAGGGGTATGTGATGCCGCCTGCTTAGTCCTAAAGATCCCCAAGTGAGGTTATGGTTTTGGTTCATGTTTTTGAGACATCAGCTTCCAATCTGAAAAAAATAAAAATAAAGCAAGCAAGCAGCAAGTTAGCGGAGAACAGACAGGAAGTAGAACCATATTAACAAATCTGAAGGCCTGTCCCAGTGATTCACTTCCTGCAGGAAGTCCTCTTTCTTAAGTGTTCTATAAGCTCCCAAGACTGGGTCACCTGCTGGCCATGTGGTGTACAAACATAGGAACCTATGGGAGACATTTCACGTCCAAACCACAGCAGCCGGCTACCACCAGTGGGTGGGGAGACACTGAGCTAAGTCCTATGGCTAAAAGTGAACCAGTTCTGAAGATGAAGGGCAGAAGGAAGAGTATTCCTAAAGCAGGGAGCATAAAGTACAAAGGCCCTGAGGTAGAACCAGGTAAGCCTGAGGGACCAAAAGGCACAAGTATGACAAGAGCAGAAGAGACATTGGGGCAAAAGTACTTCATATTGATCAGAGTGGTGGAGCAGCTCACGGAACCTGCTCCATTTGTTGGGGGATTTAGATGGATTGCAACGGGAAAGTGGGGCTTTAAACTTGTCACTGACGACCCAATGCTTTGTAAAGCTCTCAAATTACCTATGGTTTGGTGTAGCAAAAGCCTGAAGGGCTGTCCTATGAGGAGTCCAGGGCAGTCAAGATGGCTGCTACCCAGGCATGTGCACTTGCCTGTGTGGTCTCTTGTAGTCCAAGTTAGCCTTCAGCTTATCACATAACCAAGAGCGAGAATGATCTTGAACTCCTGGTCCTGTATCCATCTGCTGAGAGATGGGATTGTAGGTGTGTGTCACTACCCTTCCTGGCTTTATTCTCTGTATACTAGGCAAGCAAAGCAACTGAGCTACATTGCCAGCCCCAAGTTACTAAAATCTCAAAACCAGTTTCTTAGGTGTAATGATGGAGATAGCTGTGCCTGCCTGAAGGAGCCAGGAGGAATAACACATTCCGCCAGCTGAACTGAGTGTTCCACATATGGCAAGCCCTCAGCAAGTGGCAGTTGCTTTCAACCCAGGAGAAAAGAGTTGAAAGTTAAAGATGAGTGGATGCTTTAAAAGACTCAACTACTGCAAACTGTCTTAGCACTCAGTTCAGGACCAAGTTTACAAACCATTTTAGCACTCAGCTTCAGGACCAAGCTTGCAAACTGCTCGGCAGATCTGCTGTATGGCTTCCGGCATCATAACTTAGTCCCACTTTTCAATATGATACAGTTTAAGTTCTGCAAAGGCCAAAACCATGTCACGCGGTAGATACTATTTATGAAGTTATTGCCTATTTGTGGCCACTCGGTTAAAAATAACCAAAGCCTGTTTTCATTCTGTGTCAAAAAGGAACAAAACCCATACCTAATAGCAAGACATTCTTCCTTTGTGTTTTATTAAAATACTAACATATTTCTTAAAATCCTTGAGCATAAAAACCCAGTTGTTTATCGTGGCAATGCCAGTGTGAAGTGGCATGTCCCATTTTCCCTCTTTTCTGGAGGTGGAGCAGGTTTTGCTTTTGACTTTGAGACAAGATATCACTGTGTGACCTGTGTTGACCTGTGACCCTCTTGCCTTCACTCAGAGCAGGATAGGATTATAGGTGTGCATTACCCCATCTGGCCATAACATCTCCTCTTCAGAAATTGCCATAATATTTACAAATGTTTCTTTTACACTGAAAGGTATGTTAAATTATTACTGAACCTTGTGGATTAACTTTTTTATGTGTTTGGGTGTATGTGTGTGCCTGCACAGGCCAGGAAGTGTCAGACCGGGAGTTACAAGTGGTTGTAAGCTGTTGGCTGTGTGTGCTGGGAACTGAAATCGAATCTTCTAGAAGAGCAGCAGTGCTCTTAGCCACTAAGCCATTGCTCCAGTTTCTCCATTTTTATTTCTAAAATTGTAAAAGGTTCTGAAATTTAGTCATGTGACAATTACTTTTGTGTGATGTGTGTACATGTTTTGTGTGTATAAATGTGTGAGGGGTACATATATAGAATACATGTGTATGTACATGTGTGTGGAAGCTAGAACCCAATGTGGAGTTGAGTGTCTTAGTCAGTCATTACTTTTTAAAACACCCATTTATGTATTTATGTTTATGGATGGGTGCTTTGTCTGCATGCATATCTACACACCAGAAGAGGCCATTGGATCATTATAGATGGTTGCAAGCCGCCATGTGGCGGCTGGGAATTGAACTCAGAACCCTTGGAAGAGCAGCCAGCACTCTTATTCCCTGAGCCGTTGTAGTAATGAGGGGCTCGGGCTGTGTTCCAGGCGCCGGGCCCCTTGTGCCATCCGGCTCCCGGTGTGTACCCGAAATAATTACACGGAAACTGTATTTATTTAAATACTGCCTGGCCCATTATCTCCATCCCCTTATTGGCTAACTCTCACATATTATTTTAGCCCATCTCCATTAATGTGTATCGCCACTTGAGTTGTGGCTTACCGGCATGAGTCTAACCAGTGTCCATCTTGTGCTAGAGAAGCATGGCGTCTGCGTCTGCCACACTGCCTTCTCTCTTACAGCATTCCATTCTATCTACTCCGCCCACCTAAGGGCTGCCCTATCAAACGGCCAAGACAGTTTTCTTTATTTAACCAATGAGGGCAATACACAAATAGAAGACCCTCCTACACCAAGCCGTTTCTGCAGGCCCTCTACCTTTTCAGATGAGGTCTTTCACTGAGCCGGTAGCTTACCAGTTTGGCTAGACTTGTTGGCCAGTTAGTCCTAGGGAATCTTCTGTCTTGCCCTCCCCAGCCCTGGGGTTGCAGACAAGCACAACCAGTTACAGCCCTGATTACAGCCAGTTTTTATCTGAACTCCAGTCCTCATGCTCATATGGGAAGCACAACTATCTTCCCAATCCCATATTATTTTAAATTACACTCAAAGGGGGCTAAACTCTCCACCCAGATGAAAGTAACAGAGGTTTGTAGCTAAATCCTGGGGGGAAAAGGGTGTAGCCCTTTTTTTTTTTTTAGACAATTGTGTGTATATGTGTTTTGTTTTGTTTTGTTTTGTTTTGACTATATTAAGATACCCGAGGTAATGAGTCAAAAAAAAAGATTGAGCTAGGCTCTTGGTTTTGGAGACTCTAGACCATGGTCAAGTAGATCCATTGCTTCGGCCACTGGTGGAGTGGCAGGGGAAGATGCCACAGAGCAAAAATGGTCATCTTATGACCACGAAGTGAAAAGAGAGGGAGAGAGAGGCCAGGGTTCCATAGGTCCCCATAGGAGCACTTCTCGAGTGACATAAGGATCTCCCACTAGGCCTCAGCTCCTAAAGATTTCAGTGCTTCCCACAATGCCACTCTGGGGAACAAGCCTTAAGCACAATGGAACTTGGGGAGGACATTCAACACACACATGCACATGCGTGCCTGTGTGCCTGCCTGCATGTGCCTGAGCATGTGCCAAGAGTCACTGAGTCCACAAGAGGGCATTGAATCCTCCGGAGCTGGAGTGAAAGGTGATTGTGAGCCACCTGCTATGGTCACTGGGACCCAAGCTCAGGTCCTCTACAAGCACACGCTCTCCAGCCCCTGTGGGCACTGTCTGGAAATGTCTAAATGTCAGGCTCTATTGGGTGGAATCCAGGGCGAGGCTTTCACATAAGACCAGTAAAGATTACCACACAGATGGCTTTTAAAGCAGCGCGTGCACTACCGTTGTCCATTCTTTGACATTTGGTTCATTCACAGCCTGGGTGGAGGACATACTCAGAGTCATCCCGCACAGGAGCAGATGAAGCAAGACCTGCCAAACCCGTAGGACGCAAGTGCACGCCCAGATGACATCCCCTTCTGAGAAACCATCTAACCACTTCTCACTCCCTGAGCATGTCCATCCCCTCCCAGGCCTTTCTTCCCTTCAGTCCTGGGTTCCCGCAGGGGTTTCTGACAGGACTGGGTCTCAGGCCCCTCACAAGCTACCCATACTGGAGGCTAAAAGATGTGGTTTAAATCTTTCAGCAATTCCAGGTTCTATCCAGACTCCACAGGCCCCTCCACCTTGAGTATAGCCTCCATCAGTCTAGAAAATTCTCTCTTCTAACTCTAGTGTGCCTCCTGGAAACTTTGAAGGCCTTACCTACTCCCACCTGCTCCCACTCCCATGAGCCCCTGCAGCCCTGTGTTGTCTCAATTCGTGCCCTAAACCAAAAGCCTCCCAATGTTAGCACCCAAAGGAGAGGAGGTCTGGCATTTCCAGTGCCCACGTCACTCTTGTGCACATGCTTGGCTTAGTCCTAAAGATTTTATATCTCCTCAGCTATAGTATTCTCCGGCTAATAACATAGTAATATGTAACAGGTCAATATAAAGAAAAGGGGTTTAATTCCAGGGTGGGGCCACATCTGGGGATGCTGGTCGCCTTCCAGCAGTTTCCCAGAATGGTTCCAGGCATCACTGGGGAAAGAGACAGACAACACAGAAGTCTGTCTCTCCTGGCCTCTCTCCTTTTATGAAGTCTCCAGGATTCAATCACGGGACTCTCCTCTGGTGACTTTATCAGACCCTGGTCACCTCTCAAAGGCCACACTTTGCCTGCAGCTACTGGGCATTTAGAAGGAGACACACACACTTCTAAGCTCAGGGAGTCTGTAATCTGTGAGGCAAGGGATGATAAGCAGATGACGTGGTGGGAAGCAGTGATAAAGGATAAAATGTGACAAGGATATCATTTCAGATGAGGTGGTCAGGCAAGGGCTGATCTAAGGAGGGGACATCCAAACACAAACCTGAGTGAAGTGAGTAGTAAGCGCCCCCTCCCAGTGTGTGTGTGTTTGTGTGTGTGTGTGTGTGTGTGTGTTGGGGGAACAGCTAGTGTAAAGGCCCTGAGATAAGAGCAAACTCTGCCTTCCAGGTGTGCAGCTAGCAGGTCAACGTGCTAGGCTACAGAGTCAAGCCAAGGTGGGAACCAATGAGTTTATTAGGCTGACGTGCAGAGCCATGGGCAAGGGGTCACCAGAAGGAGCATGGGTATTCTTAAAATAGCCACATTGGACAGCCTGTGCTCAGCATGGGTGGTGACTCCTGACTGTGTAGACAGAGGTTCCTCTTCTCTTTGGTTCCCACCTAAATGTTCTCTAGTCCTTCTCAAAGACCCCAAGGCTACATTCAGTTAGGGTAGAATTATATGCAGTAGGGCAGGGATGGCTGTATACTTAGGTGACCCCTAATGACCCTCCCAATACCCATTATTTCTAGGAGGAAACAAGACCAGCTATGCTGAACTTTTTCTAGCAAACCCAGCCAAATTCCTGAAGGCAGTAAGATTTGGGAGATAGTTTTATACAACACTTTTTAATTTTTATTTACTTATTATTATTATTATTATTGGTTTTTTGAGACAGGGTTTCTCTGTATAGCTCTGGCTGTCCTGGAACAAGTCTGTAGACCAGTCTGGCCTCAAACTCACAGAGATCCACCTGCCTCTGCCTCCTGAGTTCTGGGATTAAAGGTGTGCACCACCATGGCCTGACTATACCTCTTTATTAATTATTGTGTGTATATGTGTGCACATACATGCCATAGCACACTCATGGAGGTCAGTTTTCTCCTTCTACAATGGAAGTTCCAGGGATTGGAGTTAAGTCATCAGACTTAGTGGCATGCACCCTTAGCCACTAGGCCATCTTGCCAGCCCTAGCCTTCTTTTAAAAGACCTCAATGAAAGGCCCTCTTATCTTCTTTGTGGACACCAGGAACTGCTGGTGTAACAGGGGACTGAGAAGGTTTATATGCACACGGCTGTAATATGGAAGATGGAGACAGGAGGACCAGAAGTTCATTCAAGGTCATCTTCCCCTAGAGAGTAAGTTGGATGCCAGGCTGGACTACATGAGACCCTATCTCGGAAAAATCAAACCAGGGACTGGAAAGATGGCTCAGCAAGTAAAAGTGCTCACTGTCCTTCCAGAGGACTTGAGTTCTGTTCCTGACACTCATATAGGGTGGCTCACAATTACCTTTCACCTCCAGCTCCAGGGGCTCCAGTGCCCTCTTCTGACCTCCGAGGGCATACACACTCAAGTGGTATAAACCCACACCTATGCATATGAAAAAAATTAAAGAAAACCAAACCAACCAACGAACAAAAAACCCCAAACAACAACAAAATTATAACAGAATCCATACAGGTTATATACACAGGCTAATAGTTACTTTAAAATAGGACAGAGGTAATAAATAGAAATAAATATCAAAATAGAGGGCATATATATCACATAGAGCATTTTTCTAGGGAGTATCCTTTTCAGGACTTTACGAATGTCAGGTTACATGGTACTCCATAGTTAACTCCTGTCCCCACCTTGCAGAGGAGCATAGCAAAGGTATTTGTCCTTGGTCCCACAGCTAGTAAATGGCAGAGCCAAGAATCAGCTTCCACCTCTGACTTTCAAGACACACACACCAGACAGTGAGTGAGCTTCCCGCCTGTGACGCAGGACGTTGAATACTCCTGTCTGCTGCTAATGCCAGCGATGGCCCAGTAGGTGCTCCTGCCATGGTTCTTGCTCTGGCAGGGCTGGTGGCACACCAGCCTTTCTTTTCCCCTAACGCTTCTCGCCAGCCTTCAGCAGATCTTGTTTGCTCTTTTGTCTCAACCCTGCACAGGCTGTTGCCAGTCCTGGAGCACTTTGTCCTTTTTACTAATGTCCTGAGGTCAGCTCTGCCTCCTCCCATTGCCACACATAAGCTTTTTACGGAGTACAGCTCTCTCCACGAGCCCTGCCTTGCTGCCGTTTGTTACAAGTTGCTTTGAACGCTACAGAGTGTCATGTTCTCCACGCTTCTGTTGAAGCAGGCCACGTGCCTCTTTAAGCTCAGAGCTGAAGGCCAGGGGTGAACATGACAGACAGTAGTAACCTGATCTTTCCAGAAACATTGAGCTAGAGGGCAGGTGCCCTTGCCCTTTGGCACTGACTCCTTCCTCCCAGCACTAAGTGGGCACCAAGGGACAGGTGGTGACTATCCTTTTATTTATTTAGTTGAGCACCTACTTTGGACTAGTTAGGCCGTGTGATAAATGCTGAGGATATGGCGGGAGATAAGAGGCCCACTCAGTCACCACCACCGTTAGGACTTACCACCGTTAGGACTTACCACCGTTCAGTCTGAGGGTCCCCAGCATCCTCTGGGCCTCAGATTCAGTAAAGAAGATAAGTGACTGGGAACCAAAGCAGAGGGCAGGAGGCAGGGTGGCAGCGAGCCATAAGTCTCTGGAAACCAGACTCTACAGCCAGTGCGAATACCCCGTTCTGGGTGAGGTCACCCGTGCCATATGGGGCACAAGCATGGCATGTGAAACCGGTGGAGCTTGCGCAGCCAGAATTGGCTTGGTTGGGATTGGACGGGCACACTTAGGAGTCAAAACTCTAGGGATTCAGGGCTGAGACGCTGGTGTCTGCATCCTGATTCCAGGACTGTTGTTTATGTGTGTTACCTTGAGCAAATCTCTTAACCTTCCCGAAGCTCATTTTCTTCGTCAGTGAAATGGGCTTCCAACAACCCTAGGGCTAAGTGCTTGGAAAGCTTCCCCCGCGCCGTGCCCGTGTAGAAAAATACTCGGGAAAGGAGGCAGCGATCCACGCTGCTCACACCTCGTGGGGTTCTCCGGCCTCCCCGGGGTCCCGGCGACAGCCAGTCTTTTCCAAGGGACCCGGTCCTAGCCCATTAAGGGCGAGTCCCGCTTTGATATATTTATTTGCTTGCTTGGGCGGAGCTTGGAGCACAACAAGGAGGAGGCGGAGGCGGAGCGCGCAGAGAAAGGGAAGCCACCCGGGGGCAGCAGGCTAGCCAGGCGGGGCTGGGGAGGAGTCAAGCCGGGCTCCAGCCGCCCGGCGCTGCGCGCAACGAGAGCCTCGGGCGGCGGAGACAGGGGCGGGGGCGACGCTTGTCGGCCAATGGTGCTCGGCGTTACCGCAAGGGCGGTGCAGGAACCCCAGCCGCTGACAGTCAAAGTAACCAACTCCGCCCTAGTACCCGCGGGATCCCGGAGCTCGAGCCCTAGCGGGGCTGAGGCCGCCCAAAGCGCGCTGCGAGCAAGCGAATATGGCAGCAGAATGAGGAGCCTTGCGCCGGGTGGTGGCCGCCGCTGCGGTGCTGCAGCTCGCAAACGGCGCTTGGCACGCCACGAACCGCATTCTTAGTCGGCCTCCGGGTTATTTCATTCCGCACCGAGAACCGCGGAAAAAGGAGATCTGTAGCCCTGAGAGGGAGCTAGGAAGCGGGAGCGCGACCCGGGAGAGATTCTGCGGGGATGAGCCGGCCATGGGGCAGCCTCGGCGGGGCGCACGGAGACGGCCGGCGCATCGGCGGGACCGCTGCCTGAGCCAGGGCTCCACGGGACTTCGGAGCCTCGTGCGTCCCGGCGGAGTCCCTGACGCTGTCTCCGGGAAGGACACGATACCTGCGTGGCGGACACTGCAGCGATCACAGCACTAAGGCTCTCGGAGCCTACAGGGTCTGCGGTTCGGTGTGCTGTCACACCGCCGCACGCAGGCGCCTTGCCCGGGGCTCGGCGACTGGCGCAGCGCAGCGAGGTCGGCTGCAGGAGCCGGGGACTGCGGGACTAGCCGGAGAGGCGTGCGCGCGGGTGTTCGACTGGAGATCCCAGCAGAAGCAGAGCCGGACGGACCTGAGCAGCCATGCTTCCCGGGGTGGGCGTGTTCGGCACCAGCCTCACGGCCCGTGTCATAATACCGTTGCTGAAAGATGAGGGCTTCGCGGTGAAGGCACTGTGGGGCCGCACTCAGGAAGAAGCGGAGGAGCTGGCCAAGGAGATGAGTGTTCCTTTCTACACTAGCCGCATCGATGAGGTGCTGCTGCATCAGGATGTAGATTTGGTGTGCATCAACCTGCCGCCGCCGCTCACCAGGCAAATCGCTGTCAAAACCCTGGGTGAGCGACCCCTCCTCCAGCCCTCTCTTCTTTAGCCCAGGTCTTCTCTTCGCACCCTCTCCAATGGCAGAAGCGTACACCCCAGGGATTCCAAACCCATGCATGTTACTCCCAGCTTTTCCATTCCCAGTCCGTGGCCTTCCCCACCTCCACACTTCGCTCCTGGCACCACCTGGAAGCGTATCCCCACGTGTGTGGTGCGGAGGCTGGAATAGGCTAGGGTTCCAGGTATAGGAACCAGGTGGATCAGAGGCAGAGATCTGAAGATGGGTTGCTGTTCCGGGAGAGGAAACTCGGTCCCCAGCTGTGTGTGTTAGTGCTCCCGTGTGTTGGTGCGTGCGCGCCTGGGAGAGGCGAGCGCGCGGCCAGGAACCCTTGAATAAAGGACCGCACACGTGGCAGGGGTTTTCCCCAAGGTACCTGTTGTCAGCAGCTGTGGCACCCTATTTGGGTCATTTGTTTCCACTGTAAGTGAGTTTAGTGTGAGATGAGAGACGTGACAGCTGGCCTGAATGACCTTTTGCTGCTCTGGAAGCAAGCAAGGAAGGACAGTGGAAGTGAGAGGGGGCGGGTCTATTAGAACATTCTCAGATGTGTCAGAGGTTAGTAAAGATTGTAATTTAACCTTTGGGCAGAGTCTCCCAGAGTTGTCTTCTGCTCCAATTGGGAATAATATACCTTATATTCTTAGGAGAAGGGCGTTGCTGTTTCAGAGGCAGGGATGCTTTGTGTGGTAACAGGCCAGACGCTGCAATTTCCTTTGGAAACGTGCGATGGCACCTCCGTATTTTGCCTCCGGAATATTCCCAGACGCTGTGTTTACAAGTAGGTTGGGACTCTGCTGTGCTCAGAGGAATGTCTTGAGCAAGCCTGTCCATCAGCAGCTCGCTTCCATACCTAAAACAACCCCACTTGCCTAGTCCCAGGCGTTAATTGCTTACCCTTGGATGTTAGAGTCTTAATTGTGAAGAAAGAGTAAAAGCTCCTGAACTGGGGGTGTTGCATTATGGTAGAACACCTGTCTGGCAGGCACAAGGCATTCGGTTTCAACTCTCAGCAAGGAGAAAAGAATCCGTATAAGTTTTTGTTATTGACAAGACCGATGTCAGTTACCTCTACTTAGTGAAGCACCAGAGATGCTATTATTGGAGTTTACTGTGTGATGGGGGGTAGCCAGGGCTTCATGCTTTTGTGATGGGCTGTAGGCTTTCTTATTTTCCTTTGTGAGCATGTTTTCCCGTGGCTTGAGGTAGTCTATGATGATGAAAAATGTAGTGGCACTGGATTTAAAAGTGGCCACACAGACGACTTTCCTGGAAACCCCATGAGGCGCCTCCTTGCTTGTGCCTTGGAGGCTGCTCTTGACTGGCTTCACAGTCGTGGTTAGGAGGTTGTACACACACGACACAGGAAGTGGAAAACCCCAAACAGTTGTCAGTCTGGTCTTGGCCGTTGGGGGGTTTACACATACTAACGTTTACCTGGAATTCGAATGAGCCACCCTTCAACGAGTCCCGGTGAATTGTGCTTCTTCTTCCACAGCCAGCAAAAGTGATAGACCTGTGTGTCCATGTCCTGGCCCGATAAGGAGAGGGCACCGGACAAGTGAGGTTAGTGGAATCACACACATTCTCCTTTGAGTTGCAGAAACTCCCTCCAAAGCCCTACCATTGCCAGACTTCACACCCTTCCCCAGCAAGCCAGCAAGCCAGGTTCTACCACCTGTCCTCCATAAGTCAATCAAAACACCCAAATTAGGCTCCCCATCATTGTTTTGGCTCCACCCTCCTGCCAGGTGGACTGACAAGCTGCCAAGCTTGTTCCTTGAGAAGTTTCCCCTCTGGCTGACTCAGGTGTTAGGCTTTCTCTTCTCCCAGCATGAGATTCCTAGGGGAATTCCAGCTTCTTGGGCGTTTGTTTCAATAGTCTGATAGCTGAAGGGAGAGCTTTCTCTTTAGAACAGCTTCCTTCTGTTCAGGCAAGTCGCACAGCCTCAGTGGCATAGCTGCTGTAGAGAGCTTTCTGCCACACACAATTTGTACACCATTCTGGGCTGTCTATAACCGAGAACTTCTTGTGGGCCGGCCTGGGTGGTAGCTTGCAGTGTATAAAACATTTTACTGTGATGAAAATGGGTCTCTAAAGTAGACAGCTGACTGATTTTACAAATGAGGCTACCCTGATTCAGAAAGCTGAGTCCAAGCAACCTATGACTATATACCTAGAGAGCTGCACCCACCAGCCAGCCTCTCCGGTTCTTTCTGAAGCCTGCTCCATTACCACACTTCCTTCTGTCACAGATCACTGGGGAGATTCTGTGTTGCTTTCTACCCCACCTCTGGAATCGGTTCCCCACATCGTGTCCCTGCTGTCTCCTGAATCTTTCTGTCTTTGTTACCCCCCCCTTTTTTTTTTGCCAAGTTGCATCCCACTATAGACATCAAGGTCCTCAACTAGTTTCTGAATTTTTCAGACGGTCCTGGTTCACCCCTGCTGGTTCATCCTTCACAGTACTTCAAGTTATAGTACAGAACCATAGCTACTGATCCATTGTCTTTGCTTTCAGGAAAAGCCTTAGCTCGATGACATGACAAACAAGAACTGGCCTCTGATGAGACTGGCCAGGCTTATGTCCTGCAAGGCATTCAAGAATCCTGTGAGCTTGGGCCATCGAGATGGCTCATTGGGTAGTGATGGCTTGCCGTGCAAGTCTGAAGACCTCAGTTTGATCCTTAGAACCCACAAGCAGATGGAGTGAGAGAGCTGATTTCATGAAATTGCCCTCCTGACTCTATCATATATGCACTGTAGCATGAGTACACACACACACACACACACACACGTTTAGGGATATTTGATCATACTGTGACACTCTGAGCCTGTGTTAATAAAGTTAAATTAAGATCAGCAGGGCAGAGCCAGTGACAAGAATTGACCATAGAGATTTTGGAGGACCCAGGATATGATAGAGGGGCACAGCATATGATAGGGAGGAGCTTGAAAAAGATTCCCGGTCCTTTTTGATCTGGGAAGTATGGAGAGAAGATTGGCTGGTTGCTCCTCTGCTACTGCTTTGCTTTATCAGGTTTTCTCCCTAATATCGTAGAACTCAGCGCACACATACGCTAGAACTCCATGGGTCACAGTTAAGCTACCAGTGGGGATTTCTTGGAGAGACTCTTGGTTCATTCATATGCTCAAGCTTCCGTCAGGATCTCTATTGCTCCTGTAGTTGGACTAAGGATTGTGCAGCCTTCAAAACCGATCATCTGTTGGCACCTCCTGAGTGCTGTGCTTCTGCTTCTCAATCCCACCCCTTCCCCTGTGTACCCTTCTAAGCTCTTAGTACCAGGAACCCTTGTACTTTCTAGAACCAATTTGAATGTGTTTGTTTAAAATCCAAATTGTGTTCAGTTCGTTTGAATAGGTTATATATTTACATGGTATAAATTTCAAATACTATAAATATACACACTACATTAGAGTAAGTGCTCCCCATTCTGAAGCAGTCAACCTTACTACTTTTTTCAATGTCTTCTATTCAAGATTTTCTGGCTACAGTAGTAAATATATATGTAAGAATTTTCATGTTGGCCGGGCGGTGGTGGCATATGCCTTAATCCCAGCACTCAGGAGGCAGAGACAGGTGAGTTCAAGACCTGGTCTACAGAGCGAGTTCCAGGACAGGCTCCAAAGCTACCAAAGTTTCAGAGAAACCCTGTCTCGAAAAACCAAAAAAAAGAAAAGAAAAAAATAAAGAAAAAGAATTGTTTTAAGAATTTTCATGTCCCCTCTTGGGTGATTGGTAAAGTCTCATTCGTGCTACTGGAAACCTGCTTTCTATTGTAACATTGTTAGCTCATATGTGAATTCAACCAACCAGCAATCAAAAATACTCGAAAACCAAAAGAAATTGTACCTGCACAAAACAACTGCAAATGTTTGTCTTGTCATTTCTTCCTGAACAATCTAGCAAGACCACTACATACTGTCTTTCTACCCTATTAGCTATTCTAGGTAATCTAGATAGGGTGAAAGCAGGGAGCATACATGTAGGTTACACACAAATGCTAAGCTGTCCTAAGTGAGGGACTTGAGCATCCATGAGCTTTGTGTACCTACGGGGATTCTGGAACCAATACCTGGAGATAGGGGTAATTGAATACATATGTCTGTGTATGTAATATATTTATGTATACACAAATATATACATACACATACATATATTTAGAGTGTGAATCCATCCTCGTCATGTTTTGGGCTATATAGGGTTTCATGGTAGGGGTGAAATGAAAGCGTATTTGACCCGTTCCCTGTTATTCAACATTTAGATTGTTTCCTGTCTTACACAAGCGTGGAATGAGTCATCGTGAGGCGCTGCCATTTTGAATATGCTAGTGTAGTTGTAGCATAAACGCACAAGCTGAGAGCCGGCCAGGGGGGCATAGTCTCATTTCATGGACGTAGATACTGCCAGACGAACTGGCATCTGACACGCTGCATTTTGTCAGTCTCCTTCTGAGCTGCTTTCAGCAAGGCCCTGGACTTACACGTCCCTGGAGGTCTAGTATAGTTTGGTTCACACTGTTTAGTCCAGACAGACTAGTAGCTCAGGCCAGTACCACTTTCTAGCTAGCCCTGGGTCAGTCCGAGCCTGTCAAAATATTGTCCTCCTGCAGCCGTCCTCTTTCCTTAGGTAAGGCAGCAAGCTGTCTGGCTGCCAGCGAAGGCCCAGGGGATTCTCTGTCCCATGGGAGAGGTGAATGTGTTGGAGTCTGGACATAATCACACCCGCAAATGGCATGTCTGTGGTTCTCTTGGACGTCGGGCTAACACCATACTTAGGAGGTATTCACATTCAAGTTCCCCTGCCTCCTCTCTGCCTCCTTACTTAAGTAGTTGGGGCTCAATCTTGGATACACCACCCACCAGTACTAAGGCCTCTGTTATGTTCCTGGAATTCCCCAGTCACTTATCTGACTCTCTGAATCTTTGCACTGGCTCTGGAAGATTGTCTAGATGGCTCACTCCCCTGCCTTTGAATGACTTGACTACTCTCTCCCCTGCCTTTGAATGGTTGGACTACTCTCCCCTTTCCCTTTGAATGGTTGGACGACTCTCTCCCCTGCCTTTGAATGGCTCTTTCTCTACAGATCTTTATTTTTGAGGGAGTGACTTTTTGGGCCTCCCCTTCTATCCAAAATTTCCCTTCCACGCCTGGGTTCATCTCTGTCCCTGTTGTCTCTTTTCTGCTCTTTGTGGCATTCTCACAGCTGGGGGGGCTCACGGGTGTCATCTTAACTGCTCTTTGTCCCTTTGCTGGAAGGCAGCTCTTTGAGAGCTGAGCTTTTGTCTGTCTTGCTCCCTGTATAACTCTTTACCCCCTAGACAGCGCCGCATACCCAGCCATCTAGCACACAGGCTGAAATACCTGTTAAATGACCAGTGAATGCAGAACACCTTTTCAATGTGTGAACATGTGACCTCAGGAGTCACAGATTAGGAATAGGATACATCTATCAGCAGAATTTTTTGTGCTCTGTGTGATACTCTTTCCCCTTCTAACTTCACTGTTCACTGGTGTTAATCTGGGGAGCCCTTCACAATATAGATTCCTGGGTGGTAACAGATGACCAATTTCTACCTAGCTCATGGTTGCAATACTGGAGCAGCTAGACAACCGAAGTTACTAAGGCACTCACTCCGCCTTTGGGAACAGAAGGGGGCCTCCCTCTCTGAGTAATTATCATGCAGGACTGTGCCAGAAAGACCTGCTGCCTTGTGTGGAATGTGATGACATTTGCTGTCATGCTCCCTGTCCTCATGGTTGGAGGCAACTGTGAAGACCCATGGGAATGGATGGCTTCCCTGGGGCGGCGAGTAAAGCTGGAGTCTTTCCTTGAGCTCCGGTCTTCCTGCGCCTGAATCTTGCCTCAACTTGTTTGGCATTTGGCATCATCAGCTAAGGACCTGGAGAGTGGAGACTTTAGCACTAAGGAGGACTGGGGGAACAGAGGTGAGAACTGACGTCCCAGGCCATTGTTGCCACACCAGTGGTCATTGGGGCTGCAGATAATGGCAAGGGTGGACTTTGACTTGAGGGGAGCCATTCTGAAATTCTAGCAGCCCCTGAATTTCCAGTTCTTCCCTGGAGTTTCTTTTGGATCTCTTCCTATCTTAACACTGGGGGAAAAAAAAAAGAAGTGATTGTATTCTCTGGGTTCCTGCCCCTGTGCACAGCAGGAAATGATTTTTGGTCTATCAGTTTGGTGCAGAATTGAGGAAGCCCCTGGGTATTATGTAAATGAGAGAAATTACTCTGTTTATGGTTAGGAAAACCCAAGCGTGACCAGCAGGCTCATTGCATCTAACTGAACTGGTATTAGGTGCACTTGGGTGATCATCTGCTGGATGTGTTGGACTTTGGAGATGGATAATTCTGCAGTTTATCATGGAAGGAGAAAGTAAATGAAGAAGTTGAGCATTTTGATACCTGAACTGGGAGAATGGCATGAAAGAGGAAATGAAAAGGCATGTTTAATATGCAAGCATATTGTGACACATTTGCTAGCTGTGACCTAGGAAGGAGCTTTGCCACTTAACATGTAGTGAATGGTTAAAGTAACTAGTTATAGAAACGGTTGGTGGGCCACTCCTGTGTGACTTTCGGGAAGGTAGTCATCTTCAAAATGATTACTAAAAATTCAAAAATATTGTTATTATAGTGTGTATGTGCAGGTCTGAGGACAATTTTGAGTTGGTCTCCCTTTCTACTTGTTACATGGGTTCTGGGGACTGAATTCAGGTTTCTAGGCTTGCGCAGTAAGCCCTTTTCTGCCCTGAGCCATCTCACCAGCCCTTTTGAAATTACTACTGTGTGTGGATATCCATGTGTCACGGCAATCGTGTGGTGGTCAGAGGACAACTGTTGGGGATCAGTTCTCTACCTTCCACCTCGAGTTCTAAGGATCCAACTCAGTAAGGAATTTCACCTGCTGAGCCTTCTCATCAGCCCTGCCCAGTATCCATTGCTCTTGAGCCTCCCTTAGTCTCACCAGTGAAATGGAGCAAATGACACTACCATGTGGGACATTTAAAATGAGGAGGATTATGTCACGACCTGGCCTGTTGTCCCCATTCGGTTATATGTATGGGCTCAACGAATATTTGTTTCTTTTTGTCTCATGTGATTAACTCTCTAGTTGACTTATGTATGTGATGCTTTTTTTTTTTCTAGGGAGGGGTAGGTGTTGAGATAGTGTCTCACCTTATAGTGCAGGCTGGCCTTGAACTTGGGGCAGTCCCCTTGCTTCAGCCTCCTGGGTACCGGGATCACAGGTGTCAGTCATCATCCATGCCTAGAGTGAATAGTTCTTATTTTTCAATTAAAAACATGTCTTTTTTTGAGACCTTATCGTGTGCATCCCAGGTGGGACTTGAACTCACAATGTAGCTGTGGATGACTTTGACCTTCTGATTTCTTGTCTTTACCTCCTATACTAGATTGCAGACATGTACTACCATGCCTGGTTTTCATGCAGTGCAGGGGATAGAACATAGGTCTTTGTACATGCCAGGTGGGTACTCTACCAAACCCCATGGTGCTTTTGAAATGTTTTTTTTAATTTTTTTTTATTTTTTTTATTTTCTGCCAGATTCAGAAAATAACATTTACAAGTTTTCCTCCTTCCCTCCCTCCCTCTCTCCTTCCCTTCCTTTCTTCCCCAAAGGGAAGGTATCTAAGCCAAGCTTTCCTTTCATTTTGTGTTTGCTACAAACTCAGCACAGTCAGCTGAGTCTACAGATTCCACACTCTCAGATCAATACACTACAAGTGGAAATTATCCATAAAAAGAAACTGCGTCTGTACCGAACACACAAACCGTTTCTGGTCATTATCCCCCAGTTTAAACGGTGCTTACATCTGGATGGGATTCAGGTGCATTGGGAATATGTGTAGGTTCTGTGCAAACAGTGTTGGTTTTTTTTTTTTTCACAAAGGGGGTTTGAGCAAAGACTTTGGCATTCTCCAGGACAGTAAACCCGCGCTAAAGATCTGAGGGACCGCCATAGTAGCTTCATGGTGATCAGCAGGAGGCACGGAAGTTACCACATCCTCATTCTGACCATCGCTTGTGACAGGGCCGTGGGGCATCTCACGGAACCCAAGAGCTGATCTTGGGCACGTTGGCTGTGTATTCCTAGAGTTAATTTTGTTTCTCTACGTGCACCAACACTGTCATTCATCTCCGCGCACAGCAGCCTCCTCGGCTTCCAATATGATAGACAAAAGCTGCCTGGCTTCCTGCTTCCTGTTCGGCCACCTGGGAAGTGCAAACCCTCTCCACTTCCCAGTTCTCCCTGCTTCTGGTCTGGTGCTTTCTCCTGGCTGTCATTTCTGTGGTTACTTTTAGTGTTTGGCTAGAGAAGTGGTTCTCAACCTTTATTTCCTTAATGGAATACACCGTTGCATTGTTTTTCTAGTTGATTATAGCAAAACAGTAAAAAGAAGAGATCCAGTGAGACTGCTTATTACTAATATAAGGTCATGTATATGTCTTATATATGCACATATATAACATAGAAGCTTACACAGATACTGCACCGAGGATGAGACCCAGGACTTAAGCACTCTAATCTAGTGTAATTGTCCTGGGGGATAATCTAAAGAAAGCCGCTTATGCCTTCAGCTATCTGTGTACTCAAACAATGGCCCTCAAAGAATTAGAATATCTCCAGGAATTCATGTTGGAAGAAGGAAAAGGCTGGTATCTAGTCAGCCAGAGTGGGAACTTGTCTCCCAGGAAGGGATTTTACACAGTTGTGAAAACCTGTCCGACCACCTTGCAAGAGAAACTGGAGCCAGACGACGGCTTGTTAGTGATGGGCATGACCACACCTGGCCAGGACTGCTTAGTTATGCATGCCTCTTGCTTTGTATTTAAATTGAATACTCACATCAGAACCTGGAATAAGGACATGCAGGGGTGGGGCAGCTGTCACTGGACCTGCTTTTGTTCCTCTTCCTCCCGTGGCCACATTGAATAGATCTCTCTCTCTCTCTCTCTCTCTCTCTCTCTCTCTCTCTCTCTCTCTCTCTCTCCATCCCCCTCCCTCCTTCCCTCCCTCCCTCCCTCTCAAAAGGTTTATTTATTTTTATTTTGTGTGTGTGAGGGTGTGCCTACATGTATGTGCATATACTCAGTGTGTACCTGGTACCCACAGAAGTCAGAAGAGGGCATTGGAGCCCTTAGAACTGGTTGTGAACCCCCATGTGAGTGCTGGGAACCGACCCCATGAGTAGAGTCACCCTGAGGACCTGTCCAACTCTGCTGAGCTCCCTCTGTATGGTCCCCACCACCCAGGACATAGTGGATTGAGAATGTCCAGGTTTGTAAAAAAAAAAAAAAGTCAGAAGTGAAGAGTTTGAAGGTTCCCCACCTGCAGAATGGTTGAGAGTTGAGGCAACAGAAATGCTCATTACCCTGATTTGAGCATCACATATGTAGACCTGTGTCAAATCACCACTCTGTGTCTCCTAAATATTCATGTCATTTGCTAATAATCATAAAATTTTAAAGAATATCCAAAATTTAAAAAAAAAATTTGAGCTACTGTCAATGCTACTTGCATCATTCTCTCTGCACAGGTCCCAGTTAGTGATGGTAGCTAGTGACAGATCTCTAGGGTCAGCAAGGGTGACAGCTCACAGGAGCGTTGGAAGGAACCGGGTTTAGAGGAGCCCAAATGGCTGCCTTAGTGAGTGTGAAAAGCCCTGCAAAAATGAATTCATCCTGAAAGACTTCAAGATGATGCTCCATGTGGGGCAGAGTAGGGGTGGAGGACGGGGAAGAGAGGGTGCTGCGAAGGGGCTCAGTCTGGCCCATGCTGCTGCGCCAAGCTTTGCTGAGGTGTAGCATCTTCTTGGGAACGCACATTGAAATTTAATCTCCATAATAGGAGTGTACGAAGTTGGACCATGTGGGACCTTTAAGAGAGAACTGGGGCCCTGCCTTCATGCAAAATTAATCCATTCATGTGTGCTTCCCTTTCTCCAAGGAACAGGGTGGTAGGGAGTGTACACACTGGGGGATTGGTGTCTCAGAACTAATTAGTGGAGGCTTCACCAGGTCTGGGTGCAGCCCTCTCAGTTTATTAGCAAAGACGCTATTATTATTCAGAAGGAAACGTGTTCTGGAGAGTTTTCCTAAATTCACCCTGAGATATTGGGAATGAACACAAAAATAGATTCTTCTACCCTCCCTGAGCACCACAGGACTTTAGGTAGCGAGGGTACCCAAGGAAGACTGCCATGTTGGGAACCCTTAGCAAACATGTAAGGACTGGGCTTTCTAGTCACTAGAGAGAGAAGCAGAGGAACAAAGGGACTTCACGTGCAGGAGGGCAGATACCAGCGCCACCCCCCCTCCCCCAGTGGGCATGTGGAGGTCAGAGCTCACCTTGTGCACCCTTGTCCACTCCGTGTTCTTGAGGCAAGGTCTCTCACTTGACCTGGCACCCTAAGCAGGCTAGGCTGGCTAGTGGCTAGTGGGCCCCTAGAGATCTGCCTGTCTCTACCTCCCCCAGTGACAGGATTACAAGTGCACCATGGTATGGGGACTGTTTAAGTGGCTTCTGAGGATTGAACTTCGGGTCCTTGGGCTTGCACAGAGAGTGCCTCACTTAGCTATCTCCCCAGTTCATTGCCAGGTCTCTTTTGTTGGTGATGGTGGGGTTTTTTTTGTTTTTTTTTTGAGATAGGGTTTCTCTGTGTAGCCCTGGCTGTCCTAGAGCTCACTCTGTAGATCAGAGACCTGCCTGTCTCTGCCTCCTGAGTGTTGGGAATAAAGGTGTGTGCCACCACCACCCAGTTAGTGCCAGGCCTCTTGATCCTGAAAGAACCTGTGAGCATATTTGGCAGCCAAGTCCTGGGATCTGGGCTGAGGGAAATTAGACTTCACAGTAACTTCATCCCTACTTCTTGCCAACATACTGGAAGACGCCAGGAAAAGCATGGCTTCTATCTTCGTTCTTCCTCTCTCCATCCCCCTTCCTTCATCTGAGGGGAGAGGCTTTAACAATCTAGAGCAC
The DNA here is from genome assembly GCA_004026605.1 of Ondatra zibethicus. NCBI lineage: Eukaryota > Metazoa > Chordata > Mammalia > Rodentia > Cricetidae > Ondatra > Ondatra zibethicus. The sequence continues at coordinate 58,718 of PVIU01003335.1, read as the reverse complement.
AAAGCCTCAACTGAAAGGTCATCACTATTTTGCTGATTATTATGGCATCCCCCCTCCCCCGTTTCCCCTTTAAGTCCTGTTAATGATAGGCAGCCCGATCCATTGGTGTGAACATTCCTTAGGGAACCTAGGCTGTTGCTTCCCAGCTTGGCACAGCTTGGAGGGGGTAGAAGAGAAGAGCAGAGAAGAGAGAGCCTGCACGTGGGGTGCGGGGTGAGTGGGGGTGGTGGAGGAGAGAAGTGTGCGTTTGAGAGCGCGAACACACGTGACAGAGTTGAGTGTCTGCAGAGTGGCTCTCCACTGAAGCCAAGTGCACAGCACTCAGTTTGGATTGCTGGCTATTTGGAGGAAACTCTGCTCATCTCCTACATGAATATGAATAACCGGGTGGTAGAAAATGAGCCGTGCTTCTCTGCTCTGCCTTCTCTCTTCCTTAGAGCTAGGGCATCAAAGGAGAAAAGAGCAGTAGCCATACAAACAGGAGGGAGATGCTGCACCGTGTGTTTGCAAAGGCTTCTTTTTCTTCCAGCTCCAGTGAGAGGGACAATTGTTTCCACCCCATCATGATGTCGCTCTCAGAGAGTCCTGGGAGACAAGGTTAGAGCCCTAGGGGATGCGCTTGTCTGATTTAATATGCAGGGCTATTCATGTCCAGAGTACAGAGAGCCTGGCTTTCCCCCCTAAGGCCCATGGGTACCACAATGCTATGTTTGTCTGTGGAAGTGAGATTTAGCCACTCCTTCCTGACCGAATGCAGCTGCCTCCATCCACAGCCCAGGGCTTGGGAGTCCAGAGTCAATGTGTATCCTGAGCCCTTATCTGGCTCTTTCCAGCTTTTTGGCCTCTAGTGTGATTATACTGGCTCCGTTGGGTCCTGAGGAGATCTACATTGAATTTCCTGGTCCCTGGCTTGGGTGCTTGCCAGTTTTTACATTTCTTGATTTTTTTTGTTTGTGTGTGTGTGTGTGTGTGTGTGTGTGTGTGTGTGTGTGTGTGTGTGTATGGGCATGTGCTGGTGCCTGTAGAGGCTAGAAGAGACCAGCGGATCTCCTGCAGATGTGGGTGCTGGGAACTTAACCTAGTCCCCCTTTTAAAGAAGCCCGATTAAATGGCCAACATTTGTGTAAAGTACAAAAGGATCCACTTGACTCCCTAGTCTTTTACCTCCCTTTGCACCGGGTTCTGGGGGAAAGTCTGGGGATTTTAAGTGCTGCTTTACTGTCTCTGAGGACCAAAGTGGAACACAGAGCTGTGGGGCACACAGCCATGAGAAGGGACACAGGCAACTCCCTTCCTTGCATGTTGAATTCTGGGAAGTTCTCAAGTGAAGGCCTGAATATGTTTATTGCCACAGTGCGCTGGGGCCATCTCTTATGGAAGCTTGTGGAAATCCAGAGCTGTCCTGGGTTAAGGAGGCAGCAGCTAGGATGCTGTAAGAGGAAGTACAGCCTTTTCTGCCACTGGGTTTTGTACACCCTTGACTCGATTTGCAGGTTCGTGCTTACATTCGCATAGTACTCCAGTGGGCTTTGACTAAGTTGTTTTCCTGGACAACTATATGAAAAACAAAGAAGGGAGAGTGGATATGAGATCTGGTACCTCAGACAGGAGACCCTGTGGAATAGTGGAAAGAGAAGCCTGCTGACAATCAGGTACCTCAGGCAGGTCCTGGGGGCTGGGGGAGGGGTGCTGTCAAACGTGTCTCTTAACTAATGCCTCAGGAAACCAAGTCTCAGAAGGGTTGAGTGGCTTTGTCAGTGTTCTTAGACCTAATCGCTAACAACCACATCAGGACCAAACCCAGATCTCCTGAGAGGAGTCTCACGCTATGGGATTAGTTTGTCAGTTGGCACCTGTGTGTCTCTAACAAGGAGGAAAACGAGGAGCTGACTTCTAGGAAGCTCTTCTAAGGATGTAATAAAGTAATAGTAACAAAAGACGTCTCCCTAGTCAGTACTTCACTTCAGTGAAGTCTTGTTTATAATTAGTAGATCTCTAGAAACTTAGGGTTTGTGGTGGGGACACTTATTTAAACATGGGGAATGCACTGATTATATGCTACATGTAGCCATTGGAATTCTATATTGGGAAGGTGGTAGCAAAAATGAAACAATTTATAATTATGGGAAAAGAAAAAGGATACGGATATTTACGTGTATCGATGATTGAATAAACTGACTTGCCTGTACCATGGTGTGGTTAAGGGGAAGGTTTTTGTTGTAGATGTGAAAGAAGAGCCAGAGGCTTCTGGAAAAACCAGAGCAGAGAGAAAGTAATAGGCTGAGCATGGCCAGTGAACTGGACCAGAGAGAGAACAAGAAGCACAGACAGAGGGAGAGTATGGGAGAGCAGAGAGAAAGTAATAGGCTGAGCATGGCCAGTGAACTGGACCAGAGAGAGAACAAGAAGCACAGAGAGAGGGAGAGTATGGGGGAGCAGAGAGTGGTTTTGAGAAATAGCAGTTATGAGGCGAGTGGGGAGCTGGGGGGGGCGTTTAGAGTAAGGAAGGGGGGGGGTGAGAAGAGCCAGGGTGGACTTTGGAATGTGTAAAGGGTACTTATGCTGCTGAGGGGCCTGGGGGCCGGCATGCACTCGGATTTGCTAAGAGGCACCACAGCCATTGCCCCTTCTGCCTTTTGGAATTTGGGGGAAATGGAGCTCCCTTTGGACCTGACAATGAAAACCTTGTTTAATCCCCCCCCCCCAACCCCACATGCTTAACCAATATACACTCTTAACCAATATACAAGGAAAGCCTGGTAAGTGATCAGCCCAAATCCTGAGGATGGTTTTGTAAACTAGTAAAATTATGGATTATTTCCCTAGATTTTGAATTTATAAAAACATGGCCATTGTCCTAGATAGCTTTTTGTCAATTTCTGGGAAGAGAGAACCCCAAATGAGAAAATGCTCTCATCAGATTGGCTTGTAGGGCTCCTTCTGGATTGACAGTTGCTATGGAAAGGCCCAGCTCACTGTCGGTGAAATCCTCCCTGGGCAGGTGGTCCTGAGAAACCAGGCCAAGCAAGGAATGAGGAACAGCCCAGTAAGCAGCATTCCTGCATGGCCTCTGCCTGAGTTCATACCTCCAGGTTCCTGCCCTGCTTGAGTTCCTGCCTTGACTTCTCTCAGGGATAGACTGTGATCCAGAAGTATAAGCCAAATCAACCCTTTCCTCCCCAAGTTACTTTTGGTCATGATGTTCATCTCAGCAGTAGAAACCTAAGTAGGACAGAAATAATGAGAAAAATACATTTTTTTTCCCCAGGAAGAGAAAACCAGGGAATGTGACTCAGTGCTCATAGTACCACACAACAAAGCCCAGAAACCAGGGCGGGTGACAAAGAGTGACTCCCTCCCTAGCTTTTTGATTCTGTACCCCCCTTTTCTGGTTTGTTTTTGGTTTTTTGAGAAAGGGTTTCTCTATGTAGCTTTGACTGCCTTCAGAGGATATAGGAATGGGGGGCATGGTGTACCTCTGTAATTTCATTGCCAGGACTGGGCCATCACATCTTCATCATTGGTGGGGAAGGGGCTCATGAAGTCCCATTTCTCCCATTGACAGTTAGTGGTTTTGAGGGGATGGGTACCATTCTCTTCAGTGATATAGCCACACCCAAACCGCCCTTGATTCACGAACTCCCCTCCCACCCACACTTGGGGATGTACTTTTACTAAATTCTGTGAACCACACACAGAAAGAAGACATGAGAGTAGGAAATTGAGAAGAAGAATTCTTGGGGGAGAAGGTGGGCGTGAGAGGTGAGAGCATGGTGAAGATGGCTGAAAGTCACTCTGTGAGTGTGGGAGACCATTAAACAGCTGAAACAAAACTAAACAAAACAAAAGCAATAAAACCAAAAACCATAAGAATGAGAACCTCAAGCCAAGACAGTCCTGGGTAGCAAGCCGAGGACAGAAAGGGTGATGGTCATCCTCATTCTCACACCTTGGGCAGGTGGCCTTCTTGCAACTGAGTTTTTTTGTTTTTTTTTGTTTTTTTTTTTTCTGTAACAGGCAGGTGCTAGAGTAGCTTTTAAAACCATCTCTCTAGTTTCCACTTCGAATATCAATTCGAATAACTTGCACCAATGGACCAAATCATTTGGTTCTGTAGCTATGTTTAGGGGCAGTTTCATTGCCATTTCTGTCATGTAGTTGATCTAGTTTGGCTGCTTCTTCTTCTTTAATCCTTTATGTAAACACAACAGTTTGGATCCATAGGCTCTGTACCAGGAAGCGACCTTCCCTCTCTCTGCTAGGGAGGAGATGAATTCCCAGGACAAAGTCACAGGGCTGATGAGGCTTAGTGGAAAGGCTGCTTGTTAGTACTGTGTGCATGTGTCTGTGGTGTGTGTGTGTGTGCATGCTTGTCCATGCATGCGTGTATGCGTGCATGCACCTGTGTGGTAGAAGCATACATGTGTACACAAGTGCACCAGCCCATGTGTGTTGTGCCCTTGATGGTGTTTTTGTAGAATCTCTTTAAGCACACTGCTGAGAAAGCATCCGTGTGGGTAGCTGCTCCCACCAGCTGCCAAGCCGGCAGTTCAGTGGGGGTTTCTGTATAATTTCTGGGCACAAATTTATCAGCCCAGTAGGTGTTGGAGAAGTGTTAGTATTTTCTGTTAGATCCTTCTTAAGTATGGGCTCCGCTGGACTAAGAAACCATGTGCTTTTGGCAGGTCCTGAGCAGATCAAGGGCTGTTGGTTGCTGCCAAGCCCAGGTAAGATAGCTGATAACAATAGTAGTGGGAGAGATGCTTGCAGCCAGTAGGTGCTGTCCCGGCACCTCTGCTGCAACTGGCTCTCAGGAATGCCCTCACTGTTCCAAAAGCCAGAGGACATTGTCTTGCTCACCTGGGGCACGAGAAGCCTGTTCTACTGATTCAGACCCCTCCAGAGGAATCCCTCAGTTCACTTGAAGGGAAAGCAATCAGGTTTATTTCTCTTGTTTTTTACATCTGCCTTCTCTTGACTGAGATGAAAACCCAGGCCATATGGCCACCCACAGAAGGCACAGGATTGCCGCGTAGCTTCCAAAAACGTTATGTAACCGTGAGTCATGAGGCTCAGCAGAGAGCCGAGGAGCCAATGGAAGCTCATCTGCTGCCACGCAGGTCACATTTGGGTCACCCTACACCAGGGATGGCACAGATCTTTCCCAGGACTCATTTTACACATTGTTTCAGTGTTTGATGGTTTTTATGTATGACCTGGCTTCCTACAATCCATCCTAAATGGAGTCATTCTTTTTATGTTAGAGAACCCTGATGCTGCTTCTTAACCTGTAAGATACTTGGTATGTTGATAGCGTACTATCCCACCTGGGATAGGATCCTAGTCTTTCAGGATAGGTCTGAAGGTGTGGATTTTTTTCTTTCTCTCTGAGTCAAGAACCACTCACTTGTAAGTGGCACATGTCATACTTTACAGAGTTTACAAAGTATGACATACAGAGGCGCCCCCTGTAGATTCTAGCTCTGTAGATCCAAGGTGGCCCGAGAAACTGTATCTCTGGCCTGCTTCATGGAGACAGATGTAGCTGATTCGTGAACCAAGCTTTGAAGACTTGGGTTTAAAATAAGCGTAGATCAGTTAACAGTAATATGAGGCCCAGTGATGTTTGTGAAAATGTGACATGGGGCTGGAGTGTAGTAGTGTTAAATTGCTTGCCTAGCACACCGGATGGCCTGGATTCAATCATCAGCCTCATACATGCACACATGTAGGCATGCATACCCACAAGCATGCAGGTATGCATATCATACATGCACACATACAGGCATGCACATCCCCAAACATGTAGGTATATGCATCATACGTTTACACATGCAGGCATGCACAAGCATGCAGGTATGCACTTTATACATGCACACATACAGGCATATGTACCCACAAACTTGCAGGTATGTGCATCATGCATGCATGCAGGCATACACACCCACTAGCATGCAGGTATGCATTCACAGAAGGGATACCAGCAATAAAATACCAGAATGATCCCAGGAGGAAGAACCCTTATTTCTGGTGGAGGATATCAGGGGTGGTTACCAAGAGGAGGAGGCATTTGAGAGAGCATTGAATGATGAAGAAAGAAGTCAAGGAAACCTGGGTTCTCCAGGGGAAACAGAGTCAAAGTAGGAAGGGAAAAGGATAGAGAGAACTGGGGAAAGAGAACATCAGCCAGTGGGCTCAGGAGCAGAGTGGGTCACTCTAGCCCTAGGGAAGAATTGCCCTGCTGGTCCACAGGCTGTCTGCTGACAGAACTCCTCTTTACAGGTCAGCCTTTTAAAAATGTTTTAAGTTAAGGGTTGGATGAGGCCCACCCACGGGGTTCAGAGAATCTACTTTACTCAGACTACTGATTTAAACAAGAATTGCACAAAAAAAGCAAAACACTTAGAAATAGGTTTGACTATATGCTTGAATATGACACGGAATCATCATAGTGGGGGAACAAGCCCTCTATGGTGTGTGTGTGTGTGTGTGTGTGTGTGTGTGTACATGCACTACAGTACTATATGACCATAGCTGGCAAGGGAAGACCTATGATCCAGGGGAGCAAGACTCATTTCTGGGCGCCTCATGGTCTTTGCTGTGGATGCTATGATGAGCCTTTGTTCTGCTCGTACACACTAAAGAGGCTGGCTTCACACACCCCAGAGTGGGCATGGGCTCAGCTGAGTGTATGTGCCACCTCCCACCTGTGGAGACAGGAGCCCCAATGAGTATACGAAGCTGTCCAGTTGCCCAGGTCTATGCCAAGAGGAAGTGGATTCTAGGGGAAGCACATGGACAATCTCTTATGGAGAACTCGTGCTCCGGATCAGTCATATGGAAAGGGGAAAATGAGTAAGCACGGGATCACTCAGACACCAGGGCACGGGCAGCCTGCACTAGGGAGTGAGTTGATGCTATAGCTACACACATGTATATGATCTATATGATACCTATATCTAATAGATGAATAAGGAGGAATCTAGGTCTCATGACATGCACCCTTCTTCCACTGACACATGACGGCCTATGGATCATCCTACTTTTTCCATTTTACTAAAAAGTGGAGGGATCGGCCATGACCTATTGAACCACTTTCACAGTGCCAAGTGTGTGGGTACCTACTGAGAGATAAGAGAGCCCAGTCCTGCGATAGGGCTGTAGGAACTGAAACAGTGCTGCCCAGCGGATACTTCTGTGATGACGGACAGTTCCTCTGTCCAGAGGAGCCCCACCCCAGATCCCCCAATTATAGTTAGTGCAAATGATGAACTGGATTTAAGTTTTAGTTCATTTAAATGTAAATTTCGCTCATTTAAATTATTTAAAGTTTGCTTCACTTAGACTAACCTGTGGCTCCTGTGGCAAGATTCAGGGTACTGTCTAGCAAAATGGCAATAATGCCCAAGTCCATACAAAACCTCTAAGCAAAACTCCCTGCCGGGTCTTCTGTTCTACATTCTGGGGTCTGAAAAACCCTGCCGGAGAGTTTATGCTGGGATACAGTTAAGGAAGCGTACTGGACTGTGTTGCAGGTAACTGTGCTTTGCCTCTTTAAATGCTCCTAAACCTTTTTCTTTCTCCATTTGTGGTGCTTAATTGCTCACCTGTGAGACTGTGCTCGAAAAGATGGGTGCTCTCCACCTAATGACATCTTGGCAGCTCCTGGGCACTGACTTGCTGAATTCTGCGAGGGCACTTGTAAAGAGCGGGAGATGCTGGAGATGTTTTGCTCTGATTGATTGCTCCTTTTGTGGTAGCCCAGCCTGGCTTCATACTCACTATGTAGCTAAGACTTTGAACGTCTGATTTTCCTACTTTTGCCTCCTGAGTGCTAGGGTTACAGCGGGTGTATGTGTGTGTGTGTGTGTGTGTGTGTGTGTGTGTGTGTGCCATTTTGCCTGGTTTATGTGGTGCCTGGCTTACATGCAAGCCCTAGCTGTTCCTTACTAGATAAGCACTCCCCACACTGAGCCACATCTCCAGCAGCCCATCAGTTGCCTCCTGATCTAGAGGAGCGAGCCCACTGGCCAGACTGGGGATGGTTGACAGGAGGATGAAGATGGGAACCGGGGAGCCTGTGTTGAGCCACTTGTTTGTTGATGTCCTATGACGTTTGCAAGCCAGTGGTTCAGCTTGAACTTGAGTTTGTTTAAATTCCAGCCTGGCCAGGTTTCCCAATGATTCCGGAATCCTGTTGGGGAAATGAGGGATTGTCCCCATTTAAAAAAAATGTTCCCGTGTACCAAGGCTTGGTTTTGGCAGAGCTTGCTTAGGTTTTGCTCCCAGCCCTCATGTTTGACCTGACTGAAGGTGAATTGGCAAGTAGTGTGAAGACATAATATTCATCCAGGCCAGAAGTGACGCAAGATGCTACATATTGGCTCTTATGAAGGATGTCACATCTCTCCCTCTGCTTATGGGGAAGGGTGGTGTGTTTCTGAATCTCACCGCTTCTTGGGCAATCACCTGGCTGATGTCCCCACACATGTTAATGAAGCTCTCTGTCCTTTCTCCCACTAATCTACCTATTGTCACTTTGTTAAGCAGACTGGACCCTTCAGGGAGGAGAAGTGGATGGCCTGGGATGGGAGGACCTGGGGCTCTAGAATTTTGCTTTCAGTACTGTTTACTTTTATGTTACCCATTCACAATCCAGAGTCACCTGGGAGGATAGAACCTCCTCTGAAGAATCACCTCCATCAGATTGGCCTGGGGGCGTGTCTGTAGGCTTTCCTTTTTGTTTGTTTGTTGTGTCGAGACAGGGTTTCTTTGTGTAACTTTGGCTGTCCTGGAACTCGCTCTGTAGACCAGGCTTGCCTCAGACTCAGAGATCCATCTGCCTCTGCCCCCCAAGTCCTAGATAAAGGTGCGAGCTCCCACTTCCCAGCGCTGTAGGCATTCTTGATGGGAGCACCTCTCTCATGGTGGGTGATACCATTCCTAGGCAGGTGGTTATGGGAGAGTTAGAAACACAGCCAAAAAGCTTGTTGGTTTCTGCCTAAGTTCCTACCCTAACTTCCCTCAGAGGCCAACTGTGATGTGGCACTGTAACTAACCCTTTCCTCCCCAAGTTGCTTTTGGCCAGTGTTTTACTTAGACACCTGGTGTTCTAGACTCCAGGGCAGTTGGAATTCAGACCTGTTTGCTGAGGATTTTGAAATGTTGTCTTGACTCTCTGAAGCGCGCCTAGAGCACTGATGAACACTCACTGATTCTCTGTCCCTGTTACACCCATGTGACAGTGTGACAGTCACAGTAACCGTCATTCTGAGAGGTGGGCTGCTGGTCTCCTGAGCTGCAGCTTGCGCTGAGTCTGGCTTGGTGTGTTTGCTGGGAAGAGCTGAGCCTGGAATGAGGTTTTTGTCTGAGACACCACTCAAGTGAAGCCAGGATTCTTGACTTTGCTGCAGAACAGGATTTCAGGATGAACCCTAGGGAGCTGAGTTGGAGTTGGAGGAGAGACTGTAATAGTTTAACATGGGAGTTCAGAGAAAGAGACAGCTCAGGGGAAGGATGAGAAGCACCCAGAGCCCAGCTTCACTGTCCTCCCAACAACAGTCAAGAAAATGATTGAGGACACCCAGAACCAAGCCAGTGGAAGGCCCCAGGTTCAGTTTTTCTTGCAAGAACTGGTTCTCCCTGAGCTGTGGAGAACATCAGTCATGGGGTTGTCTATGCATGGAGGATCAGCTGCCTGCTCTGAGTCACATTCGGCTATAGGTTAGAGATAGCCGTGATGCCCTGGCTCCATCCATAATCAGTCGTTTTTTATGGTTTCAAGAAGAGAACCAAGCATTATCCAGAACAGGCTCCCTCATGCTCAGGGGCTTCTCAAGTGCACTCAGAGTCACCTCATGAGGCCTTAGGCTGAGGCCTAAGGTGACTCTCCATCCCTCCACTGGGGGCTACTGGCCCCTAAGCAGTCAAGCCCTCTCCTTGGCTCTTGGCTCAATGAAAGGCCAATTTACCCTCACCCACAAATAGTTACCAAGCACCTGCTATCTGCAGACTACAGTTCTGGGTGTCATGAGTCTTTCTAGCCATCGTTCTTCCATTTTAGGCCATGGAAAATTCCAGGCCATGGCTCAGATCCCTGGCAAGTGCCCATTTGCTTCTGGCGAAGTCTGAGTCAGGATGCACAGTGGGAAATGTGCCTGGGAAGGTTGCACTGTCCTTGCCACCTTCCCTACTTCCTCAGCTGGGCCCTGAGGCTGGGCTCCGCAGAGCAGTGGGCAGAGCATCCCTGGCCATGTGTTTCTTATTTGTGACAGAAAACTCCATCTTTGATATCCCCATGCCTGCTAACCTATCTGTTAGTTAATGGGAGCACCGAGGGGCTGTAGCGTTCCCCATATTTCAACAGAATGCTCTGGATGGGCTCTCCATTTCCTGCTCTTGGATCCCTGAGTGCGGCAGGACATAGATCAGCTTTCAGCAGGGTTAGCCTTGTCTCTTCTGAGTCTCCTGATTTTATCTGGGAATCTTTTTTTTTTCTTAATAGTGCCTGGGTGACCGAATGGGACAGCTTTTACCCCTGGAGTCTGTCCTGGCTCCTAAATCCTACTCTGGAATGGTAAGGGTGTCACAGTCCATAAAACCTAGATCTTGAGGTCATAGGTCAAGAGTCAACACCTGCTCAGCATTAACCATCTGTAGCAAAAGAACAATCAAGTTCTGCCTGTATGTGTGTTTTAATTCTTGCTTCAGTGGCTAGTTAAAACTTTAACTTGTGTCCAGTGGACGAAAAGCAAGTGAAACAAGCCTACATCTGTATCCATGGCAATAATGATAAACAAAAATTTGATGTCGGAGTGGGTGGGAGTAGGACAAGGTCTCTCCCTCTCTCTCTCTGCTTCTCTCCTTTTCCCTCCCTCCCCCGTGTGTGTGTGTGTGTGTGTGTGTGTGTGTGTCCCTGCCTGCTTAAGCCTGTTGAATGCTGGGATGGCAGATGGCAGGTGTGTACAATCACATTTGACCTTGTATATAATATATATGTATGTATGTATTAATTTGAAAGATTAGAGCATTGTCTTAAAAACTCCATTTTCTTTCTTCCTTTTTTTTTCTGTCTTTCTTTTTTTGTAGACTAGGTTGGCCTCGAACTCAGAGACCCACCTGCCTTGGCCTCCTGAGTGCTAGGATTAAAGGCATGTACCACCATGCCCAGCTAAAATCTCCATTTTCTTTCACAGGACTAGGGAATAGAGCCTTGTGCATGCTAGTCAAGTGAAGGACGACTAAGTGAGCTACACTCTAGCCCAGAAACCTCACATTGCTTTTACCCTGTGGGGTTTCACTGCAAGGTGGAGGCACTGCTGTCTGTGTTCTCCTGCACCCCACATCCATATTGGGACAAGCAGTGCTGACCCGAGGACGGTCTTGGGTGGGAACTGGGCCGAGTGTGCAGAGAACTTCCAGCCCCGGGCAGCTGTGCCCAGATCATGTCCAGCAATATATGCTCACAGATCCGAATAGTAGGCAAGCTAGAGGAGTCATTGAGCCAAGTCCTGTCTTGTTTGGAAGTCCTGCCGAAGGATCCTGGGGTAGTGTAGATCACAGATATCTGATATCTCTTCTTTTTTCCTGGCCCACATCCTAAAATCCTTAAAATTGCACAGTGCTGAGTAGCTTTTGAAAGCTAATGAATGGACCAAAGACTGGCAGCGCCTGCACAGCTTCAGGCTGAGGGCCGTCATAGAAAGACTGGCAGCGCCTGCACAGCTTCAGGCTGAGGGCCGTCATAGAAAGACTGGCAGGGTTTGAGGTGAGGTGCTCAGCTCTACCCACTGCCTCCAGGAAGAGAGAAAGGATGATTGCTGATGGCTTTTATCACCAAGTATTTGTAAATAAGTATCTATAAACCCCCATTTTTCTGGGGAGAACACATCGAGGGAGTGGCACTTCCAGAAAGGGAGGGAGGAGCTCCAAGCGCCCCTGCCCCAGGATTAGGGTCCTTTGTAATTTCTGTGTGTGTGTGTTGCGAATTGAATTTAGGACCTCATTCACATGAAGCAAGTACTTTTCCACTTAGCCCTGCAATCCTTTTTAATAAACCACTAGATGCATTTCCCAGGGTTCTCTGGACTGTTCAAGCATATTAATTGAACCAGAGGAAGAGGTGGCAGGAACCTTGGTTTAATTAATTAACTAATCCTGGTTTGAATAATTAATTTAATTTTGAGCCACACTCTCCTTACACAGCTCAGGCTGGCCTTAAACATGCAATCCTGCTGTCTGTATCCTTCAAATGCTGGGATTTACACATGTGCACCATCACTCTCGGGTATAGAATCGGGAATCATTCATTCATTCATTTGGTTTTGTTTGTTTGTTTTTTTAAGTGATGCTGGGGATTGAGCCCAGGACTGTTTGTGTGCACTACCATTAAGCTATTTCATAGCCTATTTATTTTATTTTTACTATTTTTAATAGAGCCCTAATTTAAAGCAGGTGAGCGAGAGGCAGACGGGACAGCCTGGGCTTGTAGTTAACATCTAAAGCACGTGTGTTCGTATGTGGAGAAAGTCCTGGGGCTCAACCCTCGACCTATGGGACCTGCCACCAATTCCAGGGTCACCCTGTCAAAATGAAAGTATGTTAGAGGACAGCCAGCTGGCGTTTGCTGCTGCAGCTGTGGCTTGGTTATGGGTCGGGGAAACCCCACCCACGCCTGATGTCAGGATTCTGCAGTTAGAGAGTGAGAAACTGAGTCTTTTCCTATGGCCCCCAAAGGGCTGACTGGCTAGGAATGCAGGCGGTGATGGATGGGGCAGATTCTAGTGTGTGCGTGTGGGGACAGGTAGTGTAGGCAGGTGACATCACGATTTGACCTTTGAGTGTTTCATATCTAGCTCTGTGTGTGGGCGTCTGAGCTTCATTGGGCAGAACTGTTTGTTTCTTACAGGCTTCTTGAGTTCAGACAGGACGTCAGATGACGCGTGGACAGATACAAGTTGACAGTTGACAGGCATCGGTGGGGGACTTGGTGTTTACACTGGTTTGGCTTAATTATAGCCCTTCTCATCTCTGTCACCGCTGTCAAACCTGTCACAGCATTGGTGAGCTAGGTGGGGTTTCCTCTTTAAAATAACATGAGCTCTGGTCCTTGGAGCCTGCCTGCAAAAACAGTGACAAGGTGGCTTTTCCTACTCACAAGGAGCTTCTGAGTTTCTCTGAGCCCGGGGTTGGCGTTCCCTTTCAGGAAACCAAACCCGAGAAGGGCAAAGGGTGGCGTCTGGAATTACTGAGATGATTCAGTGATAGGGACTTCTGAGAGAAGCAATTGTGGATGTGCCATCAGTTCAACTGGGTCAGAAACTTGACCCTCCCCCCACACACCCCTCTACACTCATCCACTCACTGCCAAGCTTCCAGAATTGTTCGGGAGGCAGTACACTTCTGCTAGATGCTTGCAAGGACAAGAGCTGGGGACCATGAGTGCCCGTGTGTATCGCGCATGTGCAGAGGGAGGGATCTAGGTCTGAGCACCTCTGATGATTCAATCCCGAACTCCAGCAAGAGCCCCAGAATCAGATGGCAGAAAGTCTCCCCTAAACGCCTTCATCGTGTATTTGAGGGTTTTCATCTCCACGCAACCAGAGCTTTCCTGTCAGTGGCAGCTAGAGGTGAAGTCAAGGCCCTGGGGTCTGAGGAGCTTCCGTGGTTCCTTCCCTAGCATCCCTTGTAGAGCTACTCCGCCTCTCTCTTCCCTCTCTGCAGCCTACAAAGGACTGGGCAGTGTTGACATCCATTCCTGGCTGCCAGCTGTCCACCTGGGTGGCATGTGGGAGGGTGGAGAACATTGTTAGTGGACTGAAGAGTGGGAAGTGTCCGCTCTGTAAGTGACATGTGAGTGTGGGGACCGGTGTGATCCCAGACGGGAAAGGCTGTACTTTTCTCATGCAGAGGAACTGGTGTGCGCTTGTTATCTATTTTTAAAAATTATTTGTTTCTTGTTTTCGTTTGTGAGATACTGGGGATTGACTGAACCTAAGGCCTCATGCACTAGGCATGTGCTCTGCCGCTGAGCCCTGATTATCCCTGGCCCTTGTTTTTACCGTTTTCATTTTAAGACAGGGTCTCTCACTAAGTAGTTCAAGGCTGGTCTTGAATGTGTAATCCTCCTGTCTCAGCCTCCTAAATTGACTAAGCTCACAGGGCTGTACCAGCCTGCTCAGCAGTAGTTTTGTTTGATTTGGTTTAAAAGGTATCACAGAAAGGATACGGAGTAGCTTTGGGGGCAGGACAGGAGGGCTCTGTTTGCGTCCCATCTCTTTTCCTTAAGGTGACAGGGTGGAAGGATTACCCTCTGCATGTGCTGTCTGTGAGATTACGCATTGCTCTCGAAGGTTTTAGCCACTTGATGGGCTTGTATTCATTTCCAAGAGCCCATGTGACAAACTGTAGATGGACTGACTTGTGCTTGCAAGGCAGGAGCCAGGGAAATCCGGGAGCTTTGAGGGTGGTCCTCTCCAGGACTGAGGGCATCTGTGGGGGATCTTGGTGCATATCAGCATCCCCTTAATTTAATTTAATTTTTTATTTACTGTTCTTAATTTTATTTACTTCTTTTTTTATTTTTAATTGAGACAGGACCTCATTGTGTAGCTGTGGCTGGTCTGGAACTCACTACGTAGACCAGGCTGGCTCACAGGGATCTGCCTGCCTGCCTCTTGAGTATTGGGGTTAAAGGTGTAACCTCTATTTTAATTTGAAATGGTGTTTCCTTTGTGTGTATGTCTGTCTCTGAATCTCCCCCTTTTATGAGAACACGAGTCACATTGGATGGGGCCTACCTTAAGGACTTAATCTGAGCTAATTACACCTGTGACAACCTTTTGTTTTTCTTTTTGGTTAGGTTTTAAAACGAGCATACCAAGTCGTGGGTTTTATGAATGGAATTTTTATATCTATTTTGTTCTTATTTGTCTTCTTTGTCAGCGTTCCTGGTCCCCTGCCCAACTCCTGCTTGTCCCCTACCCTCTGCTGACCCTATTTCTACCTTCCTGTCACATGGATTACATTTCCTCCTTGCCCTAGACTCCCATTCCCAGGATCACATCCTCCTACGTCATGGTCCCCTTTCTAGTTTCATGACCTTTCCCACATGTATGCATGTGTGTACACACTCACACATTAAAAAACAAACTGGTATCTGCATGTGTGAGAAAACGTGCTTTATTTGTCTGAGTCTGGCTTAATTTGCTTAACATATAATTGTTAGTACCATCCATTTTCCTGCAAATGTCATGAATTCATTTTTCATTATAGATGCCTAAAATTAATTATGTGTTTGTGTATTACATTTTATTTATGCATTTATCAGTTTGATCAGTCTGGTTCCGTGTCTTGTTTATCGTTGACTGCAGCAGCAATAATCATGTATCATGCTAAGTGGATCGACTTAGCTTTCTCTGGGTGTATGTGCAGGAGTGTGGTGGCTGGGCCATACAGTAGTTCTGTTTTGAGTGTCTGAGAGACCCAGTTAGTGATTTCCATAATGACTATACCAGTTTGCCCTCCCAACCACTCTGAATATGATTTTCTCTTTCTCCATAGCCTCACCATCACTTGTTAGCCTGATGTCAGCCACTCTGACTAGGGCAACTTCATTTTCAAATCAGGTAGCCTTCACGGATGTCAGGGCTAGGGTGCCAGTGGCTTTGGGAGAGGCACAGGTCTAGCCAATAGCGAGGACAGATGGAGTTTCATGCTCTCCTTATGTGAGAGGGCCATGGGAATGTAGGCTGTAGGGTGATGGCCAGGGAAGGGTGGCCGCCACTGCCAGACTGTGTCTCTGTGCAGTGTGCCTGCCATGTGTTCACATCAGCAAATGGGCAGATTAAAAAGAAAATGATTGACAGCTTCAGGTGAGTGTATGTGAATGCTTGTACGTGTGTACATGGGTGGTATGTGTGTCTGTATGTGTGTGGTGTGTATGTGTCTTTCTCTTTCCCCTCTCTGTGTAATCTCTCTCTCTCTCTCAGATCTTTCTCTTTCTGTATATTTGTATGTGATTATTCTTTAACATTTGCCTTAGTGTAGCTCTTACCTAAGTCTGAGTTGCTCCTGCTGCTACCTTATTTTTACTCTTTGGTAAAGGGCAGTGCTTCCCAACCTTCCTCATGCTGCAGCCCTTTAGTACAGTTCCTCATGTTGTGGGTCCCCAACTTCATAACTGTAATTTTGCTACTGTTAGGAATTGTAATGTAAATATCTGTGCTTTCCAGTGGTCTTAGGCAGCCGCTATGGAAGGGTCATTTGCCCCTCCCCATAAGGGGTTAAGACCTACAGGCTGAGAACCATGGTTATAGGGTCCTTACTATGGCTCTTAGGCTGCCCTTGAATTCATGATCCTCCTGCTTCAGTCTCCCAAGGGAAGAATTGCAGCATGCACCAGGAGGGATGCCTGGCCTCCTTTTGGGATTCCCCCCTCCCCGCTAGTCTTTTTGTTTGTTTGAAGTTATGAAAACATACTATTATTGGGGAAACCTTAAGAAGTGGTGATTTGAAAGTAGTTAGGACACTGCTGCCTGTGTGTCTAGATCTAGATATCATCAAATGATTCAGTAGTTGTCCCTGCAGGGAATCTGCACAGACCCATTGTATTTTGGATATTGAAAAAGATTACCTTTTGTAACTTGCTCTATTCATCTAATAAACACTTATTCAAGCGTTGCTATGAGCAAACCACTTTGCGTGGTGCTGAGGTGACTACAGAATAGCAAAGATATTGTCTCTGGGTTTGAGATGCCTGTAGCCCAGTGAAGTAGATGCAAGGCGGGGACCAAAGGGGAGAGGCTGTCTCCACCCTGTGGCTCTGTCTCAATCAAGGCAGTTTCTGAAACAACCTCATGGAGGGCAATACAGTCCCTTCTCCTCAACCCGCATCTTAAAAACGTGACAGAAAGTCACCTGGAAATAAAATTTTTTCATTTGGTAGTTTTGATGCAAATACATGCTCACAAGACTGGAGGCAACTCCTATAGGAGGCAGGGTATTGTTTTACTGTTTCCTGCATGACATAGAATGTTCAGGAAGTTCCCTGTGGTGGAATTGGGGTGATACATGCCTGTTTCTCTCACTTGAGAGGGTGAAAATAGAGGTTCTGGGTGTGGTTTAGTGGACAAAACATGCATCATGGGCTTCCATGTCAGCATAGGAAGTACCCTCACTCCTGGGGTGAGTGTAACCCTGCTGACCTTAGCATGTGTCCAGTATCTTTGGTGTGAACATTCCTGCCCTTGGTTCTCACTGCTCTGTCTGATGTCTGTTGGTTCCCTTGTTAGTCTTGTACCATTGTCCCCTCAAATGGCAGTTGTCTCATGGTTTTCATTGTTGTGAAGAGACACCATGACCATGGCAACTCCTATAAAGAAAACATTTATTTGGGGTGGTTCACTTACAGTTTCAGGGGTTACAGTCCATTATCATCATGGTGGGGAGCACGGCAGCATGCGGGCAGATGTGGTGCAGGAGCTGAGAGTTCTATACCTTGCAGGCAACAGGAAGTCAACTGAGATACACTGGGCAGTATCCTGAGCACAAGAAACCTCAAAGCCCGCCCCCACAGTGATGTACTTCCTCTGACAAGGCCACACCCACTTTAACAAAGCTACACCTCTTAATAGTGCCACTCCCTATGATATTATGGGGGCCAATTACATTCAAACTGCCACAGTAGTAAAGACTGTTCTCTTGGTCCACAACAAGAAAGTTTGGCCTTTGATTGTCTTCATCCCTTAAACTTCTGGGAGGTCTTCTCCCATCAAGTCCCAACCTCTCCTTAGGCTCTGTGTTTTTCAGGATGGAGTGACCTTGACAGAGCCTTTCTTTCTGGCCTCTTGTCCTTCTGGCTGAACTCCCAACCCCTCTCCCTGACCTCACCAGGCCCAGTTAGTGGCACAGCCAGGTTACTGCCTCAGCCAGGCCTCTGTGTTATGCATCTGTTCCTTTACCCCTAGATCTTTTGGGTCATGCTGAGGGCCATGGATTAGGGCCTAGACAGCGTCAAAATCCCTTCCAAGGTGGGGGAGGTGAGCAAATTGCTTGCCACTCCAGCAGGAGAGCCTGAATTCAGATCCCAGGAACCCATATCAAGTTGGCCTTGGCAACATTCACCTATTATTCCGGCACTAGGGGAAGAGATTGAGATGGCAGCAGAGACAGGAGGATCCCTGGAATGTACTGGTTAGCCAGTATGGTCCAAACAGTGAGTCCCAGAGTCAATAAGTGACTCCATCTCAGCAGTGAAGGTAGAGAGTGGTAGAAGAAGACACTTGAAGTCATCTTCTGGCCTCCACATGCACATATGTGTGTTTACACATGGATACAGTGCACACATACTAACCCACTCACACAAAGTCCTTCCCCTGTCGAGGGCTGGAAGCATCTGGCAAAGGAGAAAGATTTTCAACACTAGACACACCTGGATTTGTTCCTTCTTTGTATTCCCAGGGGAATGACCCTGAGCTCCTTTCAGGGCCCTCTGGTTCTGAGAAGCTTTAATGTCTATTAATGATTTGCCAGGATTGTCAGGATTGCCAGGGTTGCCAAGGTGGTCCCTAGCATGCGTATCACCCCAGCATCACATCCGATTGAACTAGCCACAGGTGAGAGCCACGCTAATGTCAAGGTGTGGCAAGATGATCACAAGACCTGGTGTTTGGACTTTTCACCCACCTGGCTCGTCATCTAAACTTAAGTAAGACACTGTTCTTGGAAGGACCTACTTGGGAGCATGAGACCTGGCTACTGGTGGATGGTTCCCTTTGCTAAACAATACGCAGAGCTCCCCGTGCCTACATCCTGCAAACAGTCTGCTGGACACTGGCTTTCCATCTGGGAGTCTGAAATCCAGGGCTGGTACAAGCAGAGCAGACACACGTTAAGACCCCAGCAACTGAGTCTGTGATAAGAGAGCTGGATTCGTGACAGGCTTGCCAAGTAGACAGCCCTTCACACTCTTGGTCCCATCCAGGTGCTGGGAGAGCTAGGCCATCCAGGGTGAGTGTTGGGTGTGGATTCGTGGTCACTGCCTGTTCGTACAGGAATTTCAGCTTTGTTAAAGAGAGTGCTGGTGTGGTTGGAGATGCAGCTCAGTTGGTAGAGTCCTTGCCTAGAATGCAGGACACTCTGGGTTCCATCCCCAGCACTCCTCCAAACTGGGTGGGGAAATGCCTGGGGAAAATCACTAAGGAAGTCATGGCCCAGCTGGACATTCTAGACCATGGAGGGATGTGTCTGGAACAGAATTGGGTGGGGGGGGTAGTGGTGATGGATGTGTGTGTGTGCTCTCTCACCTGCCTTTTTCCCTGCTTCACTCTGGTGATGACTTTCAAGCTACCCCAGGATTGTTTAGCAGCTCCGTGGCTGTATATGCCCTGGAGCCCAGCCTCATGTAAGTCAGAAAGTATTATTGCTGGAAGACCAGTGGGAGCAAGTGTAGAGTTGCCATTAAGCATTCTTAAGGCAGTGGCTATGACTTCTGACTAAATCACATACCTGCTCCTCAATATCTAGGTACGGGTGAGAGTGCTGTGGGGGAAGGGTAAGATTTGTGCCCAGAGTGACAAGAACAGTTGAGAACAATTCAGGCTCTCACATTTGGCTGCTTTATGCTTTGTGGACCACAAGAAGCCAAGTTTCAGTACAGGCAGATGGCTTAATGGTCCTGCCTAACGATTTTTTTTTTTTAAACTTTACTATGGTGAGAAAGCAGTACACATTTAGTAAGATGCAGACGTAGAATTTGAGGTCTTTTTCAGGCAGTGATACGCACTCCAGGCCTCTCCTGTGATGCTGGGTGGTGTGTCAGGGCTCAGCCTTGACAAAAACACTTCTTGCCAGGGTAGGGGCGTGGGGATTTAGAAATAGAAGTAAACAATATTAAGACCCGTGAAAAATAATCAGAAACCGTAGAATAGTACCAGGAGGGCGGTTTGGTGAGTACTGAAATCTTCTGCACTTATTTTTCCATACACTTTTATACCCAATACAAAAGGAGGAAGAAGACAACAAAAGACTTCTTTAACATGATACAAAGGACAACTCGAACGGTTAACTGCTTCAACATTTTGAGACATCAAGTCATTAGCATTCTGTTGTTTAGGGAGTGAAGCCACTCTAGACCAAGTATCCTGAAGGCAGCCACTCCCCAGGTGACCTCATATCACAAAAGAAGGAGCAGAAGTAGGTTTGCATCTCCTGACCATCTGTCAGGGTGGAATGGATCTACTTGTATGAGCCATCTTAATGTCAGATGAACTGAGTAATCACATCCCAAGCTATGCTTGTCAACCATTTTGAGCAACCTCCAAACTCTCTGATCATCAGACAAGGTAGAAGTAGGCCCACATTTTTGGCCCTCCAGAGTGGTGGTAGCAAACCAAGCTCTTGGCCAGCCCCACGGTCATGACACTGCAGGATTATCTTCTGAGGGTCTAAGCTAGAACATTCCACAGGCTAGGCACAATAAATGGTGCACTTTTCACCTTAGGATATTTTCAGTTTACAGCAATGTTATGGGGCAGGACATCAGCATGTTGTCAGCTGAGGAATGTCAGGTTGATTCTTCAGGCAATCCCTTTTTTGCTTGCAGTTGGTCCAAGTTGTCCCAGGTTGCCCTGCTGTTTGACTCTCCAAGGTCAGAAGGCTTTGTATTCTGGAATTTAAAATTAGCACTGCTGTAGAGAGCCATTGGCTCAGTCTCCACAGGCGGGGCTGTCTGTCTGCTTTATCCAGAGCACATCGAAGGGACAGCCAGGCTGTCACCCCTAACCCCAGGTAGAAGTGTCGCCTGCCCTCCAAGGTTGCACTGAGAGTTTGTATATTACAGAACAGTTGAATAGCAGAAGTCACTGAGTTTACCTATAAGTGCTCAGAGGAGGTGGTGAAGTCATAGTCAAAGCGATTATTAGGAACATACAAGAAGGCGGCAGAGACTGCCCCTCTTGGCATTTGTGAGGAAGGCTGCATGTTGCTATGGCATTTGGAAACTTCCATTTCCTTTTCAGAATTGTTCTCAATATCCTTATTTGGTGGAAGACCAGTAAGAGCAAAAGCAGTGAGGGGGTGGGGACTCGAAGCACCCCTTTCCTACAAGTGACAAGCAGGTGCAGGTGGCGAAGACAGAGTGGGTATGCCGGACAAAGGCATGACTCACATCCTGGGTGGGATGGAGTGGGATGGTGCTAGGTTCCATCACAGCTCACAATTTAAAACTCACACAAATTGTCTATTTCTGGAATTTTCCATATTTCTGGAATTTTCCATGTAATATCTTTGGATTGTGGTTAGCCATGAATATTGAAACTGCAGAAACCAAGTTCAGATAAGGTATACATGTAATGGTAACTAAAACAGCGCCGTTTCCTGAGGGCCCCACAGGCCAGAAGGGGCAACAGATCCCAGGCAGGGAACTACAAGGCCAGTAAGGGACAGAGATGGATAGCCACACCATGCAGAGAAAGTGGGTATTTATTTAGTGGGCTATGAAGGGGAAAGGGAAAGGGGGAAGGGGAGAAGGGAAAAGATCAGAGAGAGAGGCAGAGAGAGAAGAGAGGAGGGGAGAAGAGAAAGGAGAAGAAGGGGGGAGAAGGGAGAGAGGCAGAAGCTGTCTCTTCTGGAGAGAGCCAGAAAAAAAAAGGAGCTCAGGCAGGAAGCAGAAGGAAGATTGGGAAGGAAGATCCTTTTGCCTCTGTGTTGCAATGAGGTGCGGGGGCCTGCTTTTTGTCCTGGCGGGGCCTGCTTTTTGTCCTGGCGGCCGCTCGGCTCCCACTGCCCAGTGCCTGGCTAGCTTATACCCGAAATAATTACACGGAAACTGTATTCATTGAATACTGCCTGGCCCATTAGCTCTAGCCTCTTATTGGCTCAGCGGCCGCTCGGCTCCCGCCGCCCAGTCCCTGGCTAGCTTATACCCGAAATAATTACACGGAAACTGTATTCATTGAATACTGCCTGGCCCATTAGCTCTAGCCTCTTATTGGCTAACTCCCACATATTTGTTTAACCCATTTCTAATAATCTTTGTGTCACCACGAGTCGTGGCTTACCGGGAAAGATTCAGCGTGTGTGGCCCAGGAGCTTCATGGCAGCGACTCTCTCTGGCTCTGTCCCCTTCCCAGCATTCTGTTCTCTTTATCCTGTCTATCTAAGTCCTGCCCTATCAGAAGGCCAAGGCAGTTTCTTTATTAACCAATAAAAGCAACCCAAATACAGAAGGACCCCCCCTACACCACCTCTGCAACAGGGGAGGGAGTGGGTGGGGCTTGTCTCTTAAAGGGACAGGACAGACCATTACAATACAATACTGTATCTCCTTCCTCAAGAAGGAACTCACCCATCGCCTCATCTCAGGTCCTCTGTGCTTCTTCAGCTGGCTGACCCCTCCTCCTCCACTGACCTTGTCTGCTGCCATCATGGATAGTACTTAGCTTGTGATATTGCCCCAAATGTATGTTGTTGCATGCTCCTGTTCTGCTCATCTATTTCATTTCTTCCCAGTGACTTTGCCTGGGAAACTCACATACACTGGTTAGAATGTGTTTAGCCATAAAGAATAAACTCCCGTCATGTGTGGCAACGTGGACAGCAGGCCTGACAGTAGGGCCAGTGGAATACGCCAGGCACAGAAAGACATCCACTGCGTGATCAAATGTGTGAAAACTAAGAAAGCTGGCTCGGGCTGGGGTGCGGCTTAGTGGTAAAGTGCTTACCCGGCCTGCACAAAGTCCTGGATTCAATTCCACAAGAAAAAAGAAAAGAAGTGAAAAACCTTCCAGAAGCTGTGGAGAGACGCGGGACAGATTTCCCTTCAGATCTCCCAGGAGGAGTCAGACGCGCCCACGCTGCTAGGCTCTCCAGGCTCTCCAGCACTGTGAGACTGGTGCTTTGTCCCAGCAGCCCTTGACAACTAACTTGTCTTCCTCCTCGAATCTCCTCGCTCTTTTGCAATGGTGGAAAAATCAGCGAACTGCTTATTTTAGCAAATAGGCTTCAAGTTCTAGCCCACGGGTTCCAAAAATCCTTTCAGATGAACAAATCTAGCTTTGCCACCTAAAGCTGGATGGCCCCAGAATTCCGGAAGTGGCTTCAGCTCTGGGCAGCTGGAATGTGGGCAGAGAAGAGTCTGGTGAGAAGAGGGGATGTGGCAGTGGCCCGTGGCGAGATGAAAGGGATCCGAAATCCCTTACCCCGACTGGCAAGACAGACAGACAAGTGATGTCATGTCAGACTTCTCCTGCTTCTTGGGATCCCGTTTCCTTGTTCTGGCTTGGATCTGAAATGCCCCTGACTGGCTCATGTTTTGAATGCTTGTTCTCCCAGCTGGTGGCACTGTTTTAGGAGGCTGCAATATTTGGGGGTGGTTGGGATCTGGGTGGCAGAAGCAGGTCACTAGGGGGATGCCTTTGAAGGTTGTAACCCTTACACTTGGTTCTGTCATGATTTCTGCCACCTGGTTGGTTACCATCTGAACAGTGTCCATTACGTACTCTGCCATGCTACGTGATGCCACAGACCCAGCCTCTCTGCCATGTTCTCCCTACCATGATGGATGAAAATCCCCTGAAGCCATGAGCCTAAATAAATAAATCCTCTGGAGAGTGAATGCTGTAGGTGTTTGGGTTAGACCAAGAGTGACTTACACACAGGGCTTTCCTGCCACTCACAGACGTGTGCATTTGTGGAATAGATGTGATTCGATGGCCCATGGTGGCGGTGTGTCTGACAGATAACACTGTTTAAATAGGTCACCATGATGGACTGTGGAGATGGCTCATTTCTAAAGTGCTTGCGGAAGAAGTATGGAGACCTGTGTTTGATCCCCAGAACCCATATAAAGCTAGGCATAGTGACACACACACTCGTAATGCCCAATGCCAGGGAAGCAGAAAAAGGTGGATCTCTGGTGCTGGCTGGCTTATCAATCAAGCCAGCCCACTGAGTAAGATCCAGGCCATTGAGAGTCCTTGTCTCAAAAGGCCAGCTTATCATCTGGCCTCCATGGACATGGACATATATATGTGCACACACATGTTTGTACATACATGTACCCACATGACCATGCATGCATGCTCACATGAAGGTCACTCTGAGACTCATAGATGGCCACAGCCAGCCTGGTGTGACCTTTGGCTATTGTTCTCCTTACTTTCCTGGCTTGGTCTGGCTGTACCTGCACGTCAGTTTCTCTGTGCCGAATGACTTTCTCAGAAAGTCTATGTTCCCTGCACTGCATTGCTTCCATCTTAAATCCCAGTCAGCTCCCTACATGACCCCAAGCTAACGCTTCACTTCTGTGTTTGCTTTGTTCTGGCCCTGCAAGGACAGTCAGCATGTTAGTCTGAGAGAACAGTTTTGGAAGCTATGTCAAACAGATACATGTTTGAGCTATTTATTCATTTATTTGTTTGCTTATTTATCTGTCTATGTATTTTAGGGACAGGGTCTTGCTATGTAGTTTCAGCTGGGCTGAAACTTTCTCTGTAGTTCAGACTGATTTGGAACTCCTAGAGTTCCACTTGCCTTTGCCTCCTGAGTGCTGGAATTGAAGGTGTGTTCCACCACACTTGACCTATGTTTGAGCATTTTGAATATAATTTGAAATAGATTCCCTCTAGTGATTCAGGTCTTTGAAAGACCTGCCCCTGCTAGACTGGAGTTAGGCTGTGGCACCATTAGCCTCTGGTTCTCGGCCAGACTGAGCCAGGAACACAGCTGTCCTTGTCAGCAAAGTGGACAATACTGTAGGTGCCAACTCCAGCATGGTGGCTTTGAGTCCCTCTTCCTTTGTCCTATGTCGTTGCCTACATAATTTTCTGCTTTATACAGCTGAACAAACGGATATCCAGCCTTCCTTCCATTCCTCCTCTTCCTGAAAAGTTTCATGTAACACACCATGGCCTTGAACTCATTATGTAGTTGAGGATTACTTTGAACTCCCATTCCTCCTGCTTCTCCCTCCTGACTGGCACACATCTTCTCTCCATGGCTTTTGTGCTCTGCCACTCTCCAGGGATGCTGTCTTCAGAGATCTACACATTAGTGTCACACTCCAGAGCTTCAGATGGTCTGCTGTTGGGCATATGGGCAAAGCTGTGCCCCATGTGGCCTGACATTGCCGGTCTCTTTAAGCTTAGACATGTATCCAGGGTGTTGTCCAGAGGCATGAGGAGTCCTTGGTGTAGACTAAACCTAGATTCTGCAAAATTAAGGACAATGCTGTTTATTTTAAAGCAGGTCTGTTAGTGGGAGTCTAGACCCTGCTCACTCTCCCTCCCGCTCCTTGGCTGCACAGAAGCCAGGGTATTGCCAAAGGACAGGAGATACAGGCTCTTGGCTCTGGGAAGTCTGCAGCAACAACAGCTTGAGATTGTTTAAATTCTGTGGCTATTTGGATATAGGGAATGCATCAGACAGGATCTCAGTCTCTTCAGATTATGGGCACAGTGCAAGGACAGAACCTTAATACTACAACTGAGGAAGATCACAGTCAGGGTGGCTTGGAGATCTCATTTAGATACATAGTATTTCCTCCTCGCCCAGCTGTAAGCATGAGAAAACCTAAGAGCATCAGGGAGTCTGAGTCCTAGGAAGACAGGATCTACTGAGTGCCTGTAAGATCCTAAGGCTGCCAGCCCTGGACACCGGAATGCTAACCACTACCCCTTCCTCACCCATGCCAGCTATGGCAGCTATTAAACCTGTTGCTTTTACTGTGCCTAGTTTCAGTTCATGGATGCAGGTGTCCTTGTGTCATCCTATTACTGACATCAGTGCTGCCATAGCATGATTGGTATTTGTGTGTGTGTGTGTGTATCTCCAAATTATACACACACACACACGCACACACACGCACACATTATAACACCTCTTCCTACTGACAAAGTTATTTCTAAGATGATTTTTTTGTTGTGGGCTACAATGCATTGTTTTAATCTTTGTATACGTTATAGAAAAAGTCAGTCAAGCTAATTAGCGTCTCTATCACCTGATCAACAAACACCTTGGTGGTGAGAACGTTAAAAACAGTCTCTTCTTAAGCAGTTTCCTCCAGTCTAGTGGGGACTTTGCTTTCTTTGAGCAGCTTCTCCCCTTTGTCCTACCCCGCCTCTTGTCCCCCATCCCCAACCTCTGGAAACAGTCTTTCTATGACACTCCCTTGTTGTAGCCCCACCTTTAAGTATGGTACTGTCTTTTGGGGTTTGACCTGTGTCACTTAGCTTCATGTCCCCCAATTTGTCCACTCATTGTCTTGAGTATCAAGAGGTCCTTTAAAAAATTTTTTAAAAATTATGTGTATGTGTGTCTGTCTTGTAGGGTGTGTGTGTGTGTGTGTGTGTGTGTGTGTGTGTGTGTGTGAGAGAGAGAGAGAGAGAGAGAGAGAGAGAGAGAGAGAGAGAACACAGGTGCCTATGGTATCCATTCTCCTGGAGCTACAGTTATAGATGGTTGTAAACTAGATACTGGAAACCATGCTTGGGTCCTCTACAAGAGCATTAGGTCCTCTTAACTACTGAGCAATCCCTCCAGTCCCACCAAAAACGTCCTTTTGAAAAAAGGCTATATGACCAGCCTTTAATCCCAGCATGTGGGAGGCAGAGGTAGGTGAATCTCTGTGAGTCTGAGGCCAGCCAGAGCTAACAAAATAAAAAAAACCCACAAAACACCCACCACCACCACCACAACCACCACCACAACAAACAACCCCCCCCAAAAGCAAGAAAGCAAGCTGCACAGAATCCTGTTATTTATACCTCATTTTGTGTACTCGTTCATCCATGCTAATTTCATGTCTTGACTATGCACTCTGCATTTTATTTTAGCACTGTTCAGAGGTCTCCAGCCTGACGGTTGAGATTCTTTAGCATGTGACTAGAAATGGGGGTTGCTGGGCCATGCTGTATTGCTTTGAAATATGCATCCCTTGTGGAATACTCTACACTATTCTCTCTCTCTCTCTCTCTCTCTCTCTCTCTCTCTCTCTCTCTCTCTCTCTGTGTGTGTGTGTGTGTGTGTGTGTATGTGTGTGTGTCTGTCTGTATGTCATGATTGTGGAATATATGTACTATGCCTCACTGCTCTCTTTCTCTCTCCCTATCCTTCCTCTCTTTCTCCCCCTCTCTCTTCTCCCCTCCCTCCCTGGCCCCTGTGTCTGTCAAGAACTCTTAGCAGTTTTCATAAAATAGCACACTTTCTATATATAAAGCATGAAATCGGAAAGAACTCTAAACTCAGATACTTCCTTCTTTTCTACAGGATAGGTGTTTATCTGTGGGACAAGTCAGTAATGCAGGCTTCATGTCATTTGAATGAGGGTTGCCATTTGCAAGAATATCAGATTTCTTGCTCCTACAGGACATTTTCATCCCAAATCACACCAGCTCAGGAACAAGGAAGGTCCAGATCTCGAGGTCTGTATTGGTTGCATGGCTGCAGAGACGAAGAGCAGCTGACGTCATAGTGGGTCTTGAAGCGCTTCGGAGCTGAAAGTGTGAATGTATCTTAGAGTCCATGAGGAAATGAGTCCTACTGTGGGGCAGCCACTGGGCCAGCCTATGGAGAGGACAGTCGGAAGAACTTAGCAGTGAATGCTGGTGACGTCATGAAACCAGCCTGCGCAGGTATAGACTGTAGATAGAATGGGTCCTATGATTGGAGTATGCTTAGCAGCTGAGCTGTATCAGGCCCAGCTCTTCTTTTTCACCTTTGTCTATCAATAGTTGCCAGGGTCCCTGCCATCCTATGAGGAGGCTCAGAAGGCTGGAGAATGTGTCAGGCGCAGGACAGACACATACCAGGCTACTCTGGGTAAAAGACAACAGCAGGAAGCATCTATTCTGAAGTGTTTCAAGGGCTCTGCATGTCTTTAAATGAACCAGCGATGCTTGGATAAAAGCCCCAGCACTGTTTACATTGAAAGCTGTTCTCTGATTTAATAGGAAACATGTCCGGTTTTGACTTCCGAAAACATTTGTTAGCAAAATTGCTTCTAGCAGACCAAGCCAGCCCTAGAAAAGGAGCAGTCTGAACTCAGAGTCTTCTGGAGATGAGGAGAGCTGGTCAGAGAACTCTGTGGGCAACCATGGAGCATAGCTGTGATGACCCAGGATCATCCAGGATCCATGGGGCGATGGTCCAGGAGGAGGGTGCACTAATAGTAAAGGACTTATGGTAATTGTGGTATGGGCTTCAACTACACAGGAATGTCAGGTAACCTGCGGTGGTGGTGGCTGCCTTACCTTCCTTGGAACAATTTTCACTGATTTCTAGAACCCAGAGTTTTTTCATTTCAGTCTGGAGGGCAATGTCTGGCCAGCAGTAATGGTCTCGGATCGGGACTGGAGAGACCTGGGTGCAAACGGTACTGCCTGCACAGACCTGGTCCTGTGGAATGGCTCTTAGTTCTGCCCCACAGGCTTGGTCCTGTGGAGTGCCTTTCAGTCTTTACACTGTGATGTTGGGGATGGCAGCCAGGGCCTTGCAAATGCTAGGCCAGCTGGAGTTTATTCAGATTGAGGGATTCTAGTGGTTGGTGAAAAAATTTCACCCTTGAAACCACAGTAGAAAGAAACTAAGCTTATTTAGTACACGTTTTAGAAACGCCTCAGACATAAGGCAGTGGGCAGGGCACAGAGGCATCCATTTTGGAGGAGTCCATGTTGACTTGGTTAGAAGAGCCACTTTGCATTAATTTTTCAGCAGTAATTCCCACCACGTAAATGAAGGCAGCCCTGATTGGTCAGTGTGTTGGGTCCTCGGCGGTTCTTAGGGTAAGCCACTACACCTGTGATTTCTCACTGTGCAGTTACTGCCCAGCAGATGCGGGCAGCTGTGTGGTGTACAGAGTTGTGACTCCTTATCTTTGACCTCACCCTTTGGTTGCTCTACTGCTTGGGTGGAACCCAGCCATGTTTGGTTTTTGATAGTCTTTTTGTTTGTTTTGTTTTCTGTTTTGGGGACACTTTCTGAGCCAGTCTGGCACTGGGAACCTTTTCTGGTTGCTTAGTCATAGCCCCTCTCCCCAAACAGGGATTAACTCAAGAGTCACCCTGAGAACTCCTGCCCCAACGGCTGCCTGGTCTACATCCTACAGCCATGACTATGGGAACCTCAGGGTGGGGGCTGATGCCTTGAGAAACCCTGGTTACATTAGACAATGACACTTCACAGTTCAGTGCTCGCTGGAAAAAAGGAATCTGTTGTCTAATATAGATGTTTCTGTGAAGACTGGAGGAGACAGTCCATGCGTGGTACTTCATCCACCTCCGAGCGCATGGAAAATGCTGGGCAAAGCCCGACCTACGTCACTCACTCAGAATCTCTTAAGTTCAAATAAAACTTCTGAAATGCAAACAGGGTGTCTCGTATCTACTAAAGGGAAGGCATGGAGGTTTATTTGAGACAGGCAGACAGACAGACTCTAAGCCTGCAGTAATGTTGCAGAGTTGAATGAGAGAGCTGAATTTTTGAGTGTCTATGAACTTGGCCTCCTGGGGACAACTACCCGCTGCTGCCAGGCTTTCTCAGGCCTGTAGGCACACAGCGGTCTATTTGAAATGGCAGGTGATTTTTATTCATTTTGGTTTTTTTCGTTCACTCCTTTCTTCCTTTTTCTTTAATATCCCTGTGTATGATATGTGTGCTTTTATGATTTGTGGAGTGTGTGTGTGGTGTGTGTGTGCGTGTATGGACATTTCGTGAGAAACACATGGAGGTCAGAGGACAGCTCCAGGTGTCTTTCCTTGCCTTCTACCATGTTTAAGGTGGTAGCAGCAGTGGTGGGCGGGAGAATGTGTGTCTCCTTGTTGTTCCACTTCATATTCCAGGCTTACTGGCCCTGGAGAGTCCAGTCTGGCTTTTATGTAGGTTCTGGGTTTTGAACTCAGGTCCTTAATGCTTGCACAGCAAGCCTTTTACACACTTAGCCATTTTTTTTTTCCAGTCCTTCTTTTACTTTCAATTGTTCTCTGATTCTCTATCTGCGCTGCCAGGATATTAAGATAAGTATTAAAATATGGTCCTGTTGGGTCTGGTGATGTGGCTCAGCGGTAGGGTGCATGTCTTAGCACGAGGAAAGGCACTGGGTTTAATGCCTATCATCAATAAATGAATACAAACTTGAAAAGTAAAGTAGACCCTGGCTGGGAAGCCAGTTCAGTTGATAACGTGCTCATCTTACCAGCATAAGGACCTGAGTTTGGTTCCCAGCCCCTCGTGAACCACAAGTACTGGCACATGCCTGTAATCTTAGTGGAGGCCAGGGGTCAGACTTTGAAGAGCATCATGGGCTAGTGAGTTCAAGGACAGCCTGGGATAAATCTTGTCACCAAATAAAGGGTGGGGTTGCTAATTGAGTCCCTCTTTTAGGTACCTTGACCTTGATTTATACGGACTGAAAAGTCACCTACACTCTAGGAACCAGTAAAATGGCTCTGCCCAGCAGGAGCTGCTAGCCACAGATAGTCATTGTAGTCATTTACGTTTTGATTAATCAAAAGAAAATAGGGTGAAAGACTCAGCTTCTCTGCCTCATTCCAAGCAGTGGCCTTCCGAGGACTCAGTGTTTATGTGGGCTGCAGGCTCCCAGGTGGGCCACAAGGGTAGAAAGCAGCTCCAGTCTGCAGACTGTTCTGCACGCCAGTCTCCTGCATAGGAGCAAGGGTGTGTCAAGATACGTCCCAGTGCAGGGACAAGGAGAGAACAGCACAAATCCGGGACAAGCTTGGGACCTGAAGGTGGGCTATTGAGCTGTCCTTACTGCATGACCTTTACCTGCCCTTTGGGGTGGCCTCATTCTTCTTCTTATCATTATCTCACGACTGTACGGGTTTTCTCTGAAAATGACCGGGTCCTCTAGGATTCTGGATGCACAAGCCTTACCTGAGACTGACGGGACCAGTAGTCTTCCCTTCAGCTATCAGTGTGAGCTGACCCGGGCAGGGTTCTTGAGTCAGGGTTTTGCACTAACACAACGTCTTTGACACAATGTCCCGCAGGAATATCTTCCTCCTATTTCTTAGGCTCGCCAGACATTTATAGGGGTAACCGGAGAGCCAGTCAATACTTTCCCTCATTTACAAATGGAGAAAATAAAGCCACAGAATAATGAAGTAGGTGCCTGGCAAGTGGGCAGTAGGAATAGTTGTCAGAGGTGAAAATCACACCGCCCTTCACCACTGCAAATCAACTTCTGGGAATTTACTTAGCTGCTTGAGCACAGTTGTTTATTGCAACATTGGTTACGATATTGAATAATTGAAGCAGTTAGCCTTCTGTGTCTATATGTAGGAGAGTGGGTTAAGTGACCTGTGTCACGGTAATATAAGATTAAAGAGGCCAGAAAACTATCACTTAGATTTGCATATCCTGGCATGTAAAGGTGTCTGTGGTGGTCGGAATAAGAACGGCCCCCGTAGGCGCTTGGGTTTGAATGTTTGGTCCCCAGCTGGTGGGACTGTTTGGGAATGAATAGGCAGTGTGGCCTTGTTGAAGGAGGTGTGTCATTGGTGGTGGACTTTGAGGTTTTGAAAGCCCACACCATTCCCAGTTAGTTCTCGCTGCCTTGTGTTTTCTGGATCAAGATGTGAGCTCTCAGCTACTGCTCCAGCACCATGGCCGTCTGCTGCCGTGCTCCCCACCGAGATAGTCATGGACTCGAACTCTCTGGAGCCATGAGCCTCAAATTAAACTCTTTCTTTGATAAGTTGCCTTGGTCATGGTGTTTGGTCATGGCAATAGAAAAACAACTAAGACAGCATCTAAGGCATAGTAAGAGGAAACTTAAGATCTAGAATGGATAGATGATGCTTAGTTTTCAGTTCCTGGAAGTGAACCTCATATATGCTAGATAACACTTTACCACTGACGACTGAACTGTATGCCAGTCCTAGTTTTCTCTCCCTCCCCTCCCCTCCCCTCCCCTCCCCTCCCCTTCCCTTCCCTCCCCTTCCCTCCCCTTTCTTTCTTTCTTGACAGGGTTTCTTTGGTTTCTAGGACAGCCTTAGCTATGAATTAGCTCTATAGACCAGGCTGGCCTTGAACTCGCAGAGATCTGCCTGCCTCTGCCTTCCCAGTGCTGGAATTAAAAGCTTGTGTCACCACCAACTTGCCCCCTATTTTTCTTTTTGAGACAAAAATCTCGCTTAACTGTCCAAGATGGCCTTGTACTCACTATGAAGCCCAGGCAGGCCTTGAACTTGTGATTCTTGTGACTGGGACAACAGAACTGTGCCACCAGGCTTGGCCATTTGAGCCATTTACTCATTGGTGTGATTGTGGTGTGTGTGTGTGTGTGTGTGTGTGTGTGTGCGTGTGTGTGCGCACGCGTGTGTGTATGCAGCAGCACATCTCTGTGTGTGCCCGGGAGGTCAGAGATCAGCAGTGTCTTCCCTATTATTCTGCATCTTATTATTATTATTATTACTATTATTAGATAGAGTCTTTTCAGTGGGCTTGGAGCTTGCCATACCAGTGAGGCTGTCTGTCTGGCCCACAAGCTCTGAGGATCTGCCTGTCTGCCTTTCTGGCTAGAATTTTCCTACCAGGTGATTCTCTCCATCTACTGTGTGGTTCCTGGAATCAGGTGGTCAGGCTTAGCCACGAGTAAGTGTTACTGGCTGTCTTCTGACCTCCAAGCGTGCCATGGCACACGTGGCCACATGTGTACATATACACAATATAAAAATAAACGATATTAGGAAAAAAAAAGAGAAAAAAATCAGTGTAGGAAGCCGCAGACTCAAAGCACCTTTTTATGTGGAACTGAAGGGAGGGTGATCTTAAATGGAGCCCAGCGTGTGCTTAGAGGTGCCCAGACAAGGAAGGTTCTAGGAAGAGGCAGCTCTGGCCGGGCAGTGGTGGCACGCTTTTAATTCCAGCACTCGGGAGGCAGAGGCAGATAGATGGATCTCTGTGAGTTCGAGACCAGCCTGGTGTACAGAGTGAATTCAGGACAATCAGAGCTACATAGAGAAACCCCATGTGGGAGGTGTGGGTTGGCGGTGGGGGAGTAGGGAAGAGGTGGGGTTTGGCGAGGGGGGAAAGGTAGGAG